>JAVDPK010000688.1:243151-275688 GCA_034780415.1 Cichlasoma orientale
GATAAATAAAAATTGTCTACCTCATTTTAAGTTATCGTACGATTAATTGATTTATTGTTTATCGCGACAGGCCTATTCACACCTATGGATAATTTAGAATCACTAATTAACCTAACCCCACTAACTGCACGTTTTTGGACTGTGGGAGGAAACCAGAGTACCCGGTGAGCACCCTCGCAGACATGGGGGGAACATGCAAACTCCACACAGCAGATGGTGGATTTGAACCCTGCACATTCCTGCAGCAGTGCTAACCACCCTTAGGCTGCCACATATCGGAGTGAAGAGTGAAGTAATTCAGAAAAATTCAGGAAAACATATATTCTCTAACACACCACTGTTTAAAATAGAAGTGGCAAGGATTTTGCATAAAAATCCACAGTTCATGCTGTGTGTTACTTAATCTTATTTACAGTAAATCAGGCAACAGTTTAAGTAACTCAGCAGTGTTTTTTCTCAAACTGTTTGGCAGAAAGTACACACTGACTAAAATTATATTTGGAGCATGTATGACTGTCTCCAGTGACAGCAAAACAAGTCAAATTCTTTCAGCATATTGCATATTATTAAGATAAGCACACCTTTATACATTTTTACAGCATCACATCCATAACATTAGAATCAGGGTTTCAGATTAGGTGCTAATATATATAGAAGCTCCTTAGGGAGTGACCAGTAGAACCTTTTCTTATTTAAAGCTTTTTTGGTCTGGTGTTACAAGCTATTAAATCATGTAGTGTCATCATGCTAAGGTCTAAGGTCTTCAGGAAAAGGCTGAGGATATCTAAGAGATTTT
Source organism: Cichlasoma orientale (assembly GCA_034780415.1). Lineage (NCBI taxonomy): Eukaryota > Metazoa > Chordata > Actinopteri > Cichliformes > Cichlidae > Cichlasoma > Cichlasoma orientale. Next base: position 243,948 of record JAVDPK010000688.1, read on the forward strand.
TTTTTTATATGTGAAGTTATTCTCATGATCAATCATTCGACTGTATAAAACAACTCCCAGTTTGTACCAGACTGCTCGCACCAGCAAATTAAGCTCAAACAAAACAACAAAAAAAGAACTCTCCAAGTACCCAAAAATTTCATCAAAGGATCGCCAACCATTTCTTACTATTGGTGTCAAAGTGCCTTCATTTACAATCAGATGCAGCACGGATCGCAACTGCAAAGCAGATGTGCCACAAAAAAGCCTTTGTCATCCACAAAGAACTTTAGACCAAAGCTACAGTGTGATAATTAACATACTTAACATACTTACCTTGTCCACTGAAGAATATTATATATATTTATGTTGTTGTTTTTTTTTGTTGAATAAATGATTGAAAAATATTTTTGTGGTCTTAAATTAAATCTAAGCACTGCATCAAATCTTTCCCCGCCAAAATAATATGTGTAAAAAAATAAATAAACTGTCCGCAGGACGTACTTACTTTTAACTATATATGTCATTTGTTTAACTACAATGTTCTAGCTAATATGTTTAGCTAATAAGCTATCAGGACATTACTAGTCAAAACAATTACAAGCAGTACTGTGTTTGTACCATGGGCACGTAGCAGTGCTTCTGCAGTGAAAAGAGGAGCTTGCAGCATGTCAGCTGTCTCCACTATCAGCATGTCCTTCAGCTTCCGTAGATCCTGTGGCCGCAGGCCCTCGTACAACTAGAGAAAAGGGTTGACAAGAACATAAGAGAGGAAAGGTAAGGACAAAAGGTAAGGAGGGGGAAAAAAACACCACCAACAGGACAGGTTGTCAGGAGAAAGTAAAGAAAGAGACGAGGGCACAACAAAGGGCGAGATTGGGGGAAGAGGGTGAGGGGAGAAATCGGGGTGGGAATAGAAAGATGGTGCAAAAAGGAGAAGAGAAAATAAGCACTACAAACACATGAAATATAAATGACTGCTGACACATGACTTAACCGGACCCACTGAACTAACAAACTGATGACGACGATCACATGCTTTAAGCTTTGTGTGTGTAATTTGTGCAAGTCTGTTTGTGTCCTACCAAAGCAAGTGCAAGTGAAGAATGTGACTAAAAATGTAAACACTGAAATATAGCCAACCAGTGCATTGTTCCAAAAACAAAGTTACCATCATGTGTCGCTTCTGATCCTTACTTATGTAGCTTAAGGGTTGTCAGGACAAAGCAAGTGTTATAATGCAGCAACTGCGTGGGATCGGCCAGGCTAGGGTATCCAGGGTTGCTCACTCAAGAGTTTTACCTAATTCAGCAATAACAATCAAATGACTGCTTTGTTGGATTTTTTTTTTTAAACAGCGCACTGTGGACTAAAGTTTGATCCTAATAATGTTGTCAACCACGCCGGCTGAGGGTGACAAACTGAAAGCTATATACTGACTGCCTGTTGGTGTGTTATACTGTACCTCTCTTCGATCTAGGGCTGCATATTCTGCCTCGATACCCTCTGCCTCAGGGGCAAGAGAGAAGACCATCTGCGACTCCAGGCGCAGGGCCAACTCCTTGTGGTGCTGCTTCTCTGCACAGTCACATGGAGTCTCGCGGTTTTCATTCTCCGCAAACAAGTCCGCTTCTCTCTGCACCAGCATCTGAGCACGAGAAAACAAGAGGAATATTTGGCATTGAACAACAGAACACATGCTGCATTCAAGAACGGACACTAAAGCTCACTGACTATATATGTAGTTGCAAATCACCTTCGAACTCTTATGCAGTGGAGTACCACTAACTGTGTAACAGCAGTCAGAGGAAAGCCTCCACAATTATGGCAAAATTGGTAATCACAATTATTTTGATACAGACTACTATAATGATTTCACTTTCAGAAACCACAAAGGCACTTGGTGCTTCTAGTAAAAGCAAAAATAGCTACAACCTACTTCAAGAAAATTGAAAAATGGTTCACTTAATCATGGATATCCACTTTCTTATCCACTTTACTTGGTTCTCTATTTATTCCAAGTCTTGATGAATAAGTGCCAGTTAAAGGAGCTCAGGCACGACTGAGCGCCGCACAAGAAAAACATACACATCGCCACAGTAAATGTTTATAATGCGTCATTTCGGGGTGCTAGCTTCTGTTGGTAACTTTCTGTGCTTGTTTCTAGTTTTTAAAGCATTTGTAAGTGACATTTCTTGACACCTCTGTCATAACAATACTGTCTGCTCTGAAGCCTAAACAATATGTCGTGCACATGGTGCAAATAGCATTTTGTTATCAAATGTATTGAAATTAGTAGCAGCTGTAGTTTACTCCATCGGATTCTGTTCAAACTGTACAGCAATTCTTTCATCGTGGGGATTTCACAATTAGTGGTTGCTTACCTCACTTGAAGCACCATTTAAGAGCAGCATTCATAATGGTGTTCGATTATAAGCAATGAAAGTAAATTAATATTAATAAAAGTAGATTAATAAAGATGTACCGTGTTGCACAGCGTCATCCAAAAACTCATCAGGGTTGTGCAAATGTGAGCGTGCAAATAGTTCCTTACCCAGGGTCGCGACTGGCTCTAACATAAGGCCACACACGAGGATCTATTGTACAAATATTCATTACACAAAAGAATAATGTGTGTGAATATCAGAATTACTCTGGCCTCTTTTATTATCCGTCCCCTCATATACTCTATGTCCTTGTCTTAATAAAAGTAGTCAGTTTACATCTACTGGAGCCTTTGATCTTAACGTAAAAATGTCACACTTGAGAAAATGTTACAGTAGCCCAACAACTTGCAGAATTGTTTCCAATCTCACCTCAACACAAGTCTTCATGCCTGAGGCAGCAGCATAGTGTAGGCAGGTGTTTTTCTTGTTGTCAGTGGCATTGATATCAGCCCTCTCATACTCTCCATGATCCAGCTTAGCTCCAGTCCATGCCAACACGATTTGTAGACATTCCGCCCGTCGCTGTTCATCTTCATATGGCCTCGAGATCCGTGGATGCAAAGCCCCCTCTGAAGTTAGGATCTGAGGCCCCATGCAGAGAAGGTGCAGAGATGTCTCATTGTGCACATTACGCTTGTTAGGATTGCCATCTTTGCTTAGGAGGAAAGACCTAAAAAGAATAAGGACATGACGAGACAGTTGATGTCAGTGTTTTGGCTTTTGTGGGGATAGTGGCAACAGACAGCAAGTTCTTACTTCAGTGATGGTTAAGAAAGTAAACGTGCATTTTGGGGGTCACATAATTTTTTTTTTTTTAAACCAGCATAAAAAATACATGAAAGCCTGATTATGCACAATGCATGTAGCTTTTAGTGTAACTGAATATTTTAAGTAGCACACTGCACCTGTATAAAACTGCACTTTGCAACTCAAGTTTGACATTTTTATTGCTTTTATGAAAACTCAAAACTATAATAAGAATATATAATATACTCTTATTAATATAATAAGAATATAATAAGAACCACATCTATGCAACAAGTTATATGACTTTAACTGTCATCATTTTAAGGAGGTTTTTTTTCCTTTTTTAAGAACCAGGCTGGAGTTTTGATAAAAACAAGTGCAGTCGGGGCTGTTAGCTTGTAAGATAGGAAGCTCTTGGAACGTCATTCAATTCCAGCTCAGCATGTTGCATTCCTGAGAGCTGCTAACAGATGGCTATGTGGAGAGACAGATGGGACAGAGACATATAGAGAAAAAACATGGGGGGAAAAAAACTTAATCTTACAATACAGCAAAAGTGAATAGATGGAATAAGCTGCCACTGAGCAATAAAAAAAAGAAAAAAAAGTCAGGTGCTTGAGGAACACTTGACGTGAAGCTAAAGAACCACCTGTGAGCCCCTCATTTATCAAGCCCTGTAAGCGTAACATTTACACCTCACTGACAGCGCCCAAAAATAAAAATGAAAGTATACATTATGTCTACTTGCTTATTTGATTTTATCTGAGCCACATCCTAACCTGAGTAGGCGTGTCATGGCGTGCCGGGCAGCATAGTGCAGTGGAGTGTTGTGCTGATAGGATTCTCCATATGTAGAGTTGGGATCTAGAGCCTCCTTGAACTGCGGGTTGCTCTCATACAGTTGGCAGGCCAGCACCTCATCTCCATTGATGAGAGTCTTACGGAACTTGGTCGCCGTGTTCCCCATTTTGTCCCCTACCGCGGGTCCAAGCTCTGACTGACACAGCAGCCTCTTAAGTCGTCTTCCACCTGTTCAAGTCCAATAAGCCAGCATACTGCATGTCCTAATGAAAACAAGAAAAAGTGGAGTTTAATTCCTTCATCCCTGAGCCTAATAAAGCTCTTCTAGCAAGAAAATAGTCAACAGGTTCGTCAGTGATACAAGTGTCAAGATTCTCCCAATGAACCAAAAATATTTTCACCACAGTTTCAGGAAAAGCAGCTTTGCCTCTTTTAGCATAAATGACTTCCACTCCCTCTGGTCACAAAAACAAAAATTCACTCTTCAAGGGTGCTCAGGCTGCTCTGCCACAAGCTCCTGTGTCAGCATCACCACTGCACTGTAAACCAGCTCCCTCAGGCTCGCGTTTTAGTTTTTATTTTTTTTGTTTTGAGTACCTAAACATAATGAGAACAAAGCCCACACAGAGATGGACAAGGCTTCCTCTGGCATCACCGGGAGTTTCCGCCTCTCTGTGCCAATGCTACTCATCCCACTGAGGCCAGGGCTCATTATGAAGCAAGATATCCTCGACTGAAGAATAGCACACAGCAAGTCCACTTTCCGCTTCCACCAGGGCACCATATGGTCACAGCCGTTGGGGCAATGTGATACCTTTATGTATTTTTGGTGAGCTGCAGCACACACTAAACACAGGCACGACATAATTTCCTTTATAAAAATAAGCATTCAACTTCACAATACTAAAATTCTCACCACTGTATTAATCTTTATAAACAATGTGTGCAATGGAAGAAATGAATGCTCCATCTCCCACTAATACCAAACAGGTTAGAAAGCACAAAAAGCAAATGGTAAGTGGTTTTTGCAGAACAGTTAACTATTTACACAGTTTATACAAACAGAGTCAAGACTGTGTAAAAGGCTGACACACTTGTCTAATCAGTCTATCTGAGTATGGATGATAAGAATGAAACCTTTAGTAGTTTTCTGGGAAAACGTGTTCTTTGTGGTAACCCAAGGACTTCCAAAGTCAGGCTGTGGTCATCTATTCATCAATCAGAGTAGCAATATGTTTTCACTCTTCAGAAAAAACTGGTGGAAAGGATAAGTGGAAAAGAAATAGGTACTACATACATTTGTGTTCTTCTCCCTCTCTTTGATTAGCCAATCAATATGAATGACTTGTTTATTCACTTGATATATACTGGGTACATTTTCGTGTGTTAATACAGACCATTTTAACATATGAAGTCATCTCCTGCCTCATTTCCTTACATTTAATTAACACAATGCATCATGTAAACAGTGCAGCCTTAGATCAAATCGGTGTGCCATGTGATTACCCCAGAGACCACACACCATCACAAGGCAAGACAAACAGTGTCCCACCTTGGTTAAAAACAAAACACCTGATCTTTGAACTGTTATATAATCTCATAGTTAGTGACACATACTACTCAGTGATCTTGCTCTCTAAATGAATAACTAAGGGATTAACCTATCTTATAACATTTAACGACACTCCCCTGTTACAGCTTCAACCAACCACGTCTAACTAAAAGCTCGCAGCGACAACAAGCGTAAACATGAGAAAAATGAAACCGTTATCCTGCGTAGCGGCCACTTGTCACTAAACTCCTTCATGCAGGCCTTTACCCATGTCGTGTGGTGTTTACCATTTTCGCTAGCAGAAAAACCCGAGGACAGCGTGTTGTGTTGCGTTAATGAAGAGACCTCGATAACGCTTTGTTACGCTGCTGGTTAAAAATAACACCAATCTGCCAACCACCAACCTTAGAAAGAGTCAACAGCAAACCATTCCGTTTGTGGACAATGCCAGTGATACTGACAAAAACACAGCGCTGCTCTGCTAGCTATATAATATTCAAAAACCAAAAACATCATGACGCTAGCATCTGCGTTGCCCAACGTCAGTGCACACGCTAGCGGCTGAGCTAACGTGCTAGCCTCGCTGCTAGCTAGCACAGTTGGAAAAACTCCGTAAACAATGAATAACAAACATTTCGACTTACACTGATTGTGCAGCCTGCTGTTGTAGCCCCGGTTCTGTGAGTGAATTGTCAGTCGCAAGCGCTAAAGCGAAGACTTTTCTCGTTATATGTGGGACAAACCTATATAAACAATGTAAGCTTTAAGCTGTGTTATTGCCCCTGTCAACTCTCCGTTCCCTCTACTGGCTCCTGGTGGCTGATACTTGGGTTGCCAGGTTTCAAAATAACCTCCCCAAAATAAGCGGGGAAAGATGTGGCTTGCTCATTTTTCAAAGCCTAACTGATGGCTTCTTCTTGATTAATTTCAACCTAGTAGATGTTTCCACCTTTAGAAGTCACAGCTATTTTTCCCTTCATAAGGCCGGAAAAAGGTAAGATAATGACTCAACAGGCTAAGTTGTGAATTTGTTGTAGCTGCCATTGCAAAAAAAGGCCACTAGAGTGCGACAAAGTCTGCAGAAAATCACACAGCTGAGCGGCGCGGTTCTTCATTTTAAGCACCTACATACAACTCGTGAGTAATTGCAAACAATCTTCCCCATTTGCATTCACAACCTATAGCAAACAAGAGTACTTAAGTATACAGATTAGCTCATGACATGCAGGGTACCGTGTATTTAAACAGGGTTCCATTCACTTGAAATAACCACATCAAAACTCACATGTGTGCCTTTTATTATCAAATAGCTGAACTTTGCAATTTAAGGTATATACAGCATATTGTTCTCATATATTTTAAGAGTGCACACATTTCATATGAACAGGCTTTCAATATATAATCTGTAAACACATTGCTTAATCTCAGTGTAAGAGTAGATACATAAATGTAGGCAACAATTAAACAGAACACAGTTTAAAAAAAAACTGGAGCACCTTAAACAAATGCTTTGGCACTTTGTAAATTTCAAATACAGTTACATAAAAGGGATGTTAAAAATATATATGTATATATGTATGTATGTATAGTCCAAGAAAGGCAAAACGCCTACATCTTCGCATCTCTTGAATTATAATGCCATTATTTGTCATCATGTTTTGTGTCTTGTTACAAAAAAAGAGAAAAAAAAAATCCATCACTACTCACACAACAAAAAAGCTAAAAGGATATTTCTTACTCATGGTGGCAGATAAAGAACAATGTTTAAGGGTTTGTGTAAAATGGATAGTAAGCTGCCATGCTTTTGGATGGGGGGGCTTCCTTGCTGTAGCTATTGTTTGTGGGAACAGAGACTAAGTCCTCACACTTGGTGTTGCTGGGGGAGTCCTCTGTGCTTGGACCATTAAGAGACAGACGCCTTCTTTTGCAGACCAGAGAATAGGAATCAGACTTCTCTAAGGAAAGAGCTGATGGCTGCGGCTCTGTCCAGGAGCTGATCAGGGCTCCACCACCATTCACCTCCTCCTCTATATGTGGTTTAACCTTTTCTGAGTCTTCTGGGAAACTAGCAGTGGGGCTGGGTCTGGGGGACCAAGGCAGACTGGATGTGACTTTTCTTTGGTATGCTGCTCTAGACCCCCACCCTGCAGACATTGTAGTAAAAGGGGAGTCTGGGTAGTAGCTGAGAGCATGAGAAGTTGGCATGGGCAGTGACTTGAGACCATAAGGAAGCAGAGAACTTGAATATTCTCCCTCATAGGGTGTCAGATCTAGCTTGTTGCTGGTGCTACTGCTGTTTCCACCTTGCTGCACTGAGGTGACAAACCACCGCTGCGATGCTGCGTCCTCTGTCTGAGGTGATAGGAGGCTGCTAGTCTGCGGCACTGCTCTCTCACTGTTGTAGAAACGGTTCTGGGAAAGGTTGTTGACAAACTGATCCTGGAAGAGGGGCTGCATTGCGTAGCGGGTGCCAGGAACAATCTGGTGGGCACGGGGAGAGTCGGTAGGAGACGGCGTAAGGCGATCATTCTCTGGAGCTGTGTACATCCTTAAAAATAAAAAAGGTACATGAGGTCAAAAAAGTTCAGCACAAAAGGGCTTTCGCAATTAGTCGGCGCACCCACAGCATGACTTATTCGTGTTTTGAGAAAGCTGCATTTTATAGCTGGTAAGCAATGTAAAATACTCACGAATCATAATTGTCTCTGAATCCTTTGGCAAAAGGGTTGTGATCAATTTTCAGCTGCGTGATCTAAAACACAGCACAAGTGAAGGTCAGGCTACATTTTGAAATGGAAAAGCGAAAAAGTATAAATTAGCATCATGCCTGTGTGTCTGTAGACCTCATGCTTGGCATGCATGTGAAAACTGCAGCTGATTACTGTTAGAAATTGCTCATTCCGTTGGCATGAGAGCCAACGGAATGAGTTTTAATGAATGGAAATTCTAAATTGATGAAAACATATGAGATGCAATATCTAAATATATTCCATGCATACTACTCTGAGGACCTATTAACACCAGCTTATAACTCAAAAAAAAAAAAATCATCAAACCAGGTGAAGCTTTTCCACACTTACATCTGTGTTCTGGTAGGCAGTGACGGCTATAAACTGAGTCTCTGGAAAAGTAAAGCACTGGGTCTTAAGGTCACTGTTAAGGTCTTCCACCCCATCCTCTGTCACTTCAACAATGTGCAGCCTTGGCTGGTACTTGTGCAGGGATTGCAGAACAATCATCTATTACATAAAACAGCAGACTGTTAATTTTTGAAATTAAGCACTCAGTAATTTCCACTGTCACATTTGTGCAAAAAAAAAAAAAAAAAAAAGAAGTTAGATTGCTATAAGGGATTATTGAAATATAACTCTGCATCATGCTCTCCTTCTGCTATAGACACGTATCTTGCATTTTGTTTATTTAAGAATTATTTTCGCACTGCTTTTCGTTTAAATATGTCACATCTTCTGGATACAGACAAAATAAATAAATAAATCAGCAATCTAATTTCCTTCCAAACATATTTAAGAAATAAATGAAGTTAGTTCTTAAAGTCTGAATTATATAAAACTGTTAATTGTGCCAGTGTATTTCTCAGGGTACCAATAAACAGCTTATATATTAAAAAAAAAGACTCATCTATGTTGAAAACAATAATTTATATCAAAGTTTGATGTGATGGAAATTATTTCGTCATTTAATGGAACTTATCTTAGTCTGCAGTGGGGGTTGAGGGCCTTAGTTATTTATAGTTTGGGTTTACTTACCTGTGAAGTATTGTGGCTGGTCCCTTTGTTGTTGGTGAGTTTCAGCTTGCTGAAGGAGATTTCTTGTCTCATCCAGTGAGCCCCTGTGTTTGGGGACTCTGGGTGGATATAGACTTTGTTCCCTTAAATAAAGACAAATATATTTTCCAAAATTTAAACTCAAATTTCCAAAACAAATTCAACAATAATGGGGAAAGGGCTCCTTAGCCTTATTCGGAGCTTACAAAAAAAAAGCGATTTTTTTTTTCCAATTACAATTAAATGTCTTTTTTGGGGGGTAAAATTCTGTTAAATTCGCCTGAATTCTGTTTTTAATTGAAGGGAAAATATTGACTTCAAGTCCATTTAAAATATACACTTAAAAAACAAACAGAAATACAGTATCGACCCTTCTCGGTACCTTGGCTGCTGTTGTCCGCCTTCCCACAGGTGACCCACTTCCCCCCCTGAAATCTCCAGTGGTTTGGATCCGCCAGCACCACTTCCACGAACACGTTATAGTGCGCTGTCACACTGAGACCAGCTATGTTAAAGCTGAGGAAAGGAAACATCCGTCTGCAAAAACAGGGCAAAGATCAAAGAAAGACCATTCACATAAATATCTTCCTAAATAACACAGAAGTCACTGAGGCGCATTTACTCGTTGTAACAGAAAATCAAAGAGAAAAAGTTTTCTCTCCTTCATTGTAGATTTTCCATCTCACCTGCCCTGCTTGGTGATGATCATCTCTGTCTGGTGCCGGTGAAACTTGAGCCACAGCGGCCGGTTGCAGAGGTAAACCTGGGCCCTCACCCCCGGGCCGGCGGCGGCGGCGGCGGATAGAGCCATGTTGCCGAGAGCGGAGCCCGAGCCGGCGTATGGAGGGTAGATGCAGCCGGGACTCTGCCCGAGCTGGTAAGTGGGACTGATATGACTGCGCCCCGTGGCTGAGGGGGGAAATCCGGCCGGCGGCAATACGGAGCTCAAGTGGAGTGGTGAGGGATACCTCCCAGCACTGGACGGGGTGTAAACCGCCCCGCTGGGGGTGTATGGGATAAAAGAGCAATGATTCACCGCTTCTGGACTTTGCTTAGAAATAGCGGACGGGATATAGTACCGGTCAGCACCCATCCCGTGCTCCGTGTACCTGTTGCTAGTAATCGGATCATCCCCCTCCACAGCCGGAGACTTGCGCCTCTCCTCTGCTGTGTCTTTTGAAGAAGAATATGAACTGCTCTCTCCTTCACCCCCGAGCATCTTTACTTTTCTTGTCTCTTGGTTTTGTCACAGGCCCTGATTTGTTTTCTTTCAGCTCAGCTGATGCTGATGACTTTCAGGGATGCTCCTTCCCCTCAGGTGTCTGCTCCTACAAAAAAATAACTTCTCCTGCAAACTTCCGCTGGAGCCTGAATAACTGTGACAGACAGAAGCAGATAATAGTTACAAATACAGCTGAAGTCGTCGCCACTAAATAGACACAGCAGGAAATGACCTCCATAACACCGGAGATATTTGTGGGCGTACCGGGGTGTGGTTGTGAAGTATGTGTAGGCTGTTTTTAAAGTGGTGGATTTCAGTCGTTGGAGGCGCTTCAAAAATGGTGACTTTACTGAAAACAAGTCATTTTTGCCAAAGGAGCGCCTTTTTCTACTTTCTTTTATCTTCCTCTGTTTTAAAACCCCGATCAGCTAATCAATTAGGCCTAAATGCATTCCAGGGCGCCTTGAAGGCTACGTGTTTTATTTGATTTGTGATAATATATAAATTCAATATACAAGTTCAATAGTTCAGTTTAATAATCATACCAACTCTGCACCTAAGCGCAAGTGAGCAGCTCAGGACTTGTTGTTATTTCAAATACTGGAGCGATATTGCAAACCTCGCTGGGACTCGCTTCGAGGTAAGAGCCAATTTCTTGTAAATCATATGACAAACGTGAAGCAATGCACAGATTTATGGGGGTGGTCGTGAATCTAAAGTGAAAACTCGCCCACGAGTTTTCAAATTCGTGGCGTATTCAGGAACAAAACTAAATAAATTGCACATTTGTCAGACCTACATTTTTTCGATGAAAACGAATAGTTATATAATTTGTAAAGCGCTGTCCTACAAAAAATATATTGGATTAAAAACGCATATATATTTATTTACAAAAAAATGTAGGCCTGCTTCTTCGAGAAATAAAAATAGACGTTAAATCGTGAAGAAATGCCATTTCTTGTAAATAAATAATCCTATTAGTATTCAGAGGTAATGGATTTGCATTCATTCAGTTCGGATGAGGTTGTGTCCCAACGGGATGGCTGACGTGAAAAAGAGAAATAGTCAATTATTTTTCCGATTGAAGAAACCTGTGATGCTTCTTGGATCAGACAGATATGAGAAAAAAGAACAGCCGGAATTAAACGATATTAATAAAGGGGGTAAATAAGAAAGAAAGAAGAAGTGCAAATAAAATGAGGTCTGGACAAACTTATTTACTATACATTAATTCGTTGCAGGCTGAATAAATAAGCTGTTTATTTAATTTATTACACCGTTAAATGAATAATATGCTTTACCAGAATTTAAAAAGGGTCTGCAAATGTAGCCCATTAGTTACATTTGAGAATATATTAAAATATATTTATAAACTTACCAAGCCTCCAGGTTCCTCCTGTGTGATTTAAAAAAAAAAAGCTTCAAGCCACAAAAGTATTAAAAACTATCTTCACCAGTAACCGGTGAAGCTGACCCCAAAGCAGTGAACGGCACCATGGTGCGTTTGGGTCCGCGGAAAAGGAACGGCGGGTTTTAAAATAAAACCGGAGCGCAGAGTCGCAGTCCCGTTTACACCGCTGCTCTCTCCTTGTGGCCATGACGCGCAGAGAGCAGCCTCTTTTATCAGATTTCCCTTCGATCACCAGGGGAGGGGCAGGGGATCCTCAGCATCACAGCCAAGGCGTGTAAGAGCGAGGCTGCTTCCAAATCCAGCCGTGAATTGCTCCCATCTTATAATCTCAAACAAAGCCATCAGCAGTGTAAGACTTCCTAACAGGGCAAAGTCAGCGGTGCTGGATTTGTGGCAGCCTTGCTGCGTTATACAGTCATATCTATAACCATGTGAGTGATTTTGATACCTGCATAGGTTCTCTATGAAGCAAAGAGGCAAAGACATAAAATGCATCAGCTGCTAGATTTTAGAAAGTGGGTGCTAATCTGGATTTAAGATTAGAATCTACACACTGAAGTTTTAGACAAGATATGTGTAAATTCAACAACAGCCAAGAACAGCAGCTAAACATCCTGTTAACTCAGAGAACCAGACAGTCCATGTTTTAACCAGTAGTGATGTAGAAAATGTGTCAGACTGCAAAGAAGCTGTTTACCACTATGAACATGAGGAATATTTTTTCTCTGACTAGCAGCATGTATGGAAAAACACTACAGATAATCTATTTGATCAGCACTAATGTGCTAATGAGGATGATGGGTGAGGAGCCTACCAGGCATCAAAGTGAGGAGTGGGCTAAAAAATAAAGACATCCAGGTCTTTCAACTTAAGTCACACTCAAGCCAAAGACCATTTCATTCCAAATATCTGCAGAGTGAGCATAAAGTTTACAGTGGAATTCACGTATGAATCTACTTCTCGACCGTCTCCTTTGTAGGAGTAAATGGCCACGAAATTCTGGGAAGCTCACGTGAGACTGTTTCCTCTCTTTGACTTTTTTCTTTTTCTTCTGCAGTTAAGTTCAAAGGAAAAATCCGATCCAGAACTTGACTCATGCTGCGTTACCGTTTCAATGGCACAGCTTTTGACTTCTGAAATGCCCACTCGTTGGCTGGAAGTTAACATGACAAAGACAAAGTGAGAGGATTAGTGAAGCGCCTTAACTTGCCGCACATCAAACAGGACAAATCAAAACTGTTTTAACAGCAAACAGTGGAATACGCTTCTTCTGTTTGTGCTGATAAGCGGATTTGACTGTTCCAGGAGCTGATGAATATGGAGGTAGAATTCACAGGTTTTTTTGGGTGTTCACGTTTAGTTTCAGTGGCACTAAATTTACTTTGAACTCAAAGTATTTTCCCCTGCTAACAGTTTCCACCTTCACCAACCGTACAGCTGGCTTGATTGAGCTTCTTTTTTATAAATATATATATATATATACTCTGAATACGCATTACTCCCTGCATTAGAAGATCTTTATATAAAGTGAATGTTTTTTTTTTAAAGAGCTCAAAGTGCCACTTTGTAGTGATTTGAAATTCAAAGACATTAAACTTTCTTCCCATTTACTTTCTCTTTCTTAATTTAGCACACTATCCATCTGACACAGCAGCACATATGATCAACTGTTTTTATGGTAAAAGCTATGAGTCAGAAGCGAGAACGCAGATTCTCGAAATATATTTTTCCCAAGAGTGCAGGGACTTACAAACTGACATGTGAGGGACTGTTTTAAAAAATAAAAAGAGGCATTCCCTGCCTTTAAAATCTTCTCCCTCTACTAAAAATGTGCCTCTGTGTGCTTTAAAGTCTCTGATGTTTAAACTTCACTCACGGAGGGCGATGGATGTGCGGTGTTTGAGACTGAGAGGGTGTTTTCATGTTCGTGTGCTGAAGGAGGAACGCATTTCGGCGCTCAACGTTAACTGTGAGTTCAGCATGTAGATTAGACGTTAAAACAATCGAAAAATGTGACTTTTAAAGAGGTAAAATGCTGACACAAAATATTATTCAGAGCAGATCATTTATGTAGTTTTAATCACGTTTGGAGCAAATCTTTACATTTGTCCACTTTCAATCGCATCACAAAAACACACTTAAAAAAAAAGTCATTTTAATTCAACTTACAACTGCTTTGGTTGTTATGTGTCACTGGACAGATCATCTGTGGAATAGCCTCACTCCTCTCTCTGTCACGCTCAGTGAACAGCTTCCCCTAGCTGTGCCTCCTTTTTGACACGTCTAAAGGGCTGTTTCTGACATCTTGCCATTCTGCTGGTCACCCCTCCCTGCAGCGCTCGTGCAGGCGGGAGGAAAAAAAGCTGGTGACCTGGCCATTGCTGCCTTGCCCTAGGCCACTGCTACCCTGCTGGCAGCAGAAGGTCTGTTGGTCTGAGGCCATGCCAGGAACTCTGCCCACCACGGCTTATGATGTCACAACAGACTCGGTCTCAGACGAAAGCTCTGATTGGCTCGGAGGGTTTGTATTTCTCACTTTCTGGGAAATGCCCTCTCGGCACTTCACAGACCTAGAAATCAAATTAATTATCACTTTAATTGAATGTAATCTCAGCTTTCTGTCCTCCATAGCTGATCAGCTGCTTTCCCAGGTCATGCAGGAAATCAGAAACATGTCCTCCACTTAGGTGATGTAATTTACATATGTAATTTACATACTGCATGAACTTTTTCTTGCCAAAGTAAACTTCTACATACATATGTAAATACATCTGTGACAAAATATATTCATACAGTAGATGAAGCAGACAGAGTTATATTGAGCACAATGATGAATAGATAGATGGCTGATGTAACTATCGAGTATTGCCATCTCTAATACTAAAAGTCACCAGTGAGGATAGCAGAGTTTAAATGGCCGTCTAGCTGCCCATTTCCTCCTGTCTCCCCTACGCTTACATTTATGGTTTGGTCCTATATCCTGTTAAGAGCAGCAGCAGGAGCGGACCATCACATTTGGTGCTCAGCGTGGGGGCAGTTGGGGGAACTATCATGTTCCAGCTATCCCATGGAGATACACTTCTGCCTCTCTGTGAAGATTTGGTGGTTTCTCATTTGCATTTGGTAATGAGATCCCGTTTGCATGACTTTATACTGGGAGGTTATCTCTCCGAATATCTCTTTGCAAATACAAGAGGTGGATGAAGTCCTGTTTATTTAACCTTTATTTACCAATTAGTCCCATTGGGAAGCTTTTTTTTTTTTTTTTTTTAATTGAGGAAACAGCCACCAGCATGGTAAAGTAGTGCAGACAAATCAGTACATTGCATCACCCTAATACCTGAGTGGACGTTCTTTTACTTTTGGTTTCCAAAAGCGGATGAACCTCAGGAAGCACGTTGTAATCTATCACCTTCACTGTGAGGAGCAACAGTTATAACACCTTCATGGTGATACTATTAAAGCTTTTATGCTGTCTGTCAACAAAGGACACGTCTATGTGAACACGTAGCGCCAACCTAGTCTAGCCTGCGAAACATGTCCAAAGTTATACACCTGTTATTTCTTGTCTTTTATTGCTGGCATTCACTATAGCAGAGAATAGGAGCGCTCCGAGCGTCTGCCCTCGCCAGTCCACCCTATTCACAACTTCACACGCACACTTCATCTTCCCAGAAGCTTTTCTCATCCAAGACCCATGACTTCCAAAACCACCTATCTGATGGGAAGTTCTTGAAGTCGCGGGCCAACAGTAATTAAGGGCCTGCTTAGAGCACGCCGTTATTATCACCCAATCTGTACTGTTAAGAATTTCTGCCCACCAATCTGCCAGTGTCAGCAGCCCCGAAAGACAACCACATTTGGTCCTGGGTCACAGTCAAGAGCTATTGCCTTTATAAAACTAAACTCAGAGAGGGTGATCCATTTAAAGCGATAAAACAAGTGACAATAATGCAATCCTAAAGAAGCCTTTAACACGTTTGTATATCAAGGCAGCACAAGGGTGGAGAATCAAACTCCGATGACTTCTATTGCACTCTTTGTTTCACTTTTGTGGGAAAGTGGCTAGAATGACTAAGTCTTAACCGCACATATTAAAACGATAGCTATACTTCCTGTAGTGCTGCTGAACTTACGATTTGCAAGCTAACCACTTGAAGGTAGCAGTTCTCCCATCTGTGGCATTAAGACGGTGATGCAGCACTGTAGCAAAAGAACGGATTTGACGATCATCTGCTCGTGCCTCAAACACTGTTATGTACAAATGCGCTCATTAAACGTGATCTGTACACAGAGTGCACATGGAGATCTACATATTTAACATCATAACAGTAAAAAAAAAAAAAAAAAAGTAAATGAAAAGAAATCTCTGTATTGTTTAGGAAAGTGTCCCTCCCTCCAGTGAGGTGGAAAGAATATTTTCTGCATTATGTCCCCTCTCATAGCAGACAGACCGGACCCGGAGCGTGTTCCTCTCATATGGGGAATCTGCTGACTGTGGTATCACATTATGATTAACAATTTAACTGTGATCCCCGTCTTTCCCATTGTTATTCCACAGATGACTGAGAGTAAGGGCGAAACGCCAGCGACGGCACGCAGGCTTCATTAGATTCATTGATTGATTTATTGTTTTCCATGGTTGTAATCACTTCCCCCAAGGTAATTTGTGAGCTCTTTATGGTTCAGAGGTATAATCCTGAGAGTTAATTAATCGGCTTTGTTTAGAAGTTTGGAAGTAGAAATGAACCTCTGAATTGGCAACAGCCAGGAAGAAAACTGCATGTGTGACTTAGAATTCCTTGTTTACCACCGCAAAGGATCAAAACTAAGAAGGTAAACAGACATAATTAGATTGGGGTGATTTCTGGATCTTTTGCATTTACCTTGAGCCCTCTTTACCCTGTTTTTTTTTTTTCTCTTCTCGACAAATCCA
Source organism: Cichlasoma orientale (assembly GCA_034780415.1). Lineage (NCBI taxonomy): Eukaryota > Metazoa > Chordata > Actinopteri > Cichliformes > Cichlidae > Cichlasoma > Cichlasoma orientale. The sequence continues at coordinate 260,828 of JAVDPK010000688.1, forward strand.
AATTTGAATTTTGAAATGTTTTAAAAAGCTACAGATTTCTCACTAAAACTCGTCGTTGCAGACCTTACCACACAATAAAGAATCACTGCACTACACACAAGCATTTTAATAACAAATTGTTCTTTAAATTGGCATACAATGTTCAAATGTTTACAAAAGGCAACATTTGTACATCATATTCTTACATCTATTTTAATAAGCCGTCTCTGTACACATAAGAGGGGGGGAGGCATTGCTTCTCTCAACTGAACCAAAGTATTATAAGCCCAGGATCACATGATAGAGTTATGAACTAAGCCTTTAGTTACAGCAGAAGCTAAAGTGACACACGTCTGTAGCCCCTGCCCATCTACATTACCCCCTGATGTTGTTTGGCCTTTGTCGGACTTAATTGAGGTTTGGGCTCGCTTTAATTGGCTTTTTGATGATTTGTGAATGGGAACTGCTGTTTATGGGCTAAGTTCATCTTAATCAGTGCTTTAATCCAGTCATTAACAGAGAAACACGAGGTGTCGAGAGCGGCAAGGAGAGGTTGATAATTGAGAGGCTGCCTCCTTGCTCCCTGTGCTGCGTGTCGGTGAGTGTGTGTGTGTGTTTGTGTGGCAGCTGCATTTTGGAGGAAGATCTTCAGGGTGGGAAATGTTGGTGATGTCAGTGAAGTTTTGTACAGCGCCATGAAAGACAAACGCGTGCTGTGCGCATTTTGCCACATATTTATATTTTTTGCTGTGATTACCGGCGAAATTGCAAAGGACTCGCTGATGACAAATATAGAGTGCAACAGAAATCAGCAGAGGACTTTTCACAAATGATTTTCTCTATCTGTATTTGTCTCTCCGTGAAAATATTTTGTGTATCAATACTGAAAGTAAAACTAGATTGGTTTTGTCTCCCCCCTTTTCTCTCTGCCGTTCAGCTGTCACAATTTCTGAGTTTTTCTCACTGTATATTTTAGCACCTACCCCGTGTGAGGCCTGTGTGCTTGTATACCCCCACTCTTGTCCCCTTCTAACACACACACACACACACACACACACAGAGTGTGGAATCAACGCGTCTATATTGAATAAACATACTGCTTTTAGATAGGTTCCTAATTTGCATCATCCTTTTGCAAGGTGTATTTTTCGCCAATTTTAGCGTAATTTATTATAGACTTACACACACCTCCTGATCCTATAAAAGCACTGTCAATTGCTCCCAAACCGTCAGTGTTAGTCGCCCTCTCACAGAGGATCATCTACAAATAAAATCCCAAAAATAGACCACTCATCTCACCCGTGTCTTAATCTTTTTGCTACATGCTTCTGCTTTTTGCAACACCGTGCCCCCTGTGCTTTGTAACTGCTATGCATATTTGTGTATAAATTTAAGGTGCGAAGGTCCCCGTGACAAGATGAACACTGCGTCCCAAGTTTCACCACACACCGACTCTCCCTGTGAAAGTGCGAAAGCATTTAGAGGCCATTTACAGCACAAGATGATACTTCCTCCCAGGTCAGCGGATCAAAGGCAGGCATCAGCCCGACGGGCAACATCTGTCTCTGATGTTGACGACTCTCCATCAGGTATTCATTTCTGTAAGTTTTCGGTCCATGCATGCAAAGATTAAGACTGGATGTGCAGGCATATTAACGACAGGACTGATAGCGTGATGACATAATGGTTCTCTTTTTAGAGTCCAGACAGTGCTTTTGTGCATTTAGAAGTCACAAATGGGATTTTTTTTTTCCCCCCTCGAGCATACACATAAACACACTTCCTCGCACGCACGTACACATGCTGGCACACGTACATGCTTACTTCTGAGATGTTACAAAAACTTCTCTTTCTTCTCTCCATTAAAAAACTATCGATCTTTTGCTTTGCCTTCTCTACTTGATGGGTTTTTTTCTGTCATAATGGAAAGTCTCCCCGGCCATTTCTTCAGCCTATTCTTCATTTGGAGTAATTATAGATGGAGAGGTAAAAGATGTTTTTTTTTTTTTATCCCCATTTCTTTTCTTTTCTCCTTCTTGCCTATCTTTCTCTCCCCTGCGTGCATTCAGAGGAGCTCTCACCACTGCATTCTTATTAGGGACATGTCTGAAAGGCTCTCCGCAGCATGTGGTGTCCTCTGACCATCCGTTATGGCTGCTTTTTGTTGGCATTAACAAGCCGAGCAGCCAAGGATAGCTTTTCAACAGGTACAAACTTTTCCTTTTAGATAATTAACTGCATTCAGACACTCAGCGCAGTGTAGGCAATGTGGGTGCAGAAGCCCAGAGAGGATCATATTCGAGGGGAAAAAAAGGACAGAGAAAGGAAAGGGAGATGGAGAAAAAAAAAAAACTTCATCAAAAGACAAGATGTTCTCTTTGGTGTTGTTTAGTGCTAGTGGATTCTATACCAAACTCCTATTCAAATAGTGTGGTCTGCTTTTTCTGCTCTCCTCCTCGTCCCTGTGTCTGTCCTCTTCATCTTTTTTATCAGGATGGACCGTGAGATGAGGGAAAACTTTGGTCATTGTAGAATGGTCAAAGGTGTGCTGCCTTAATGAATGGAAGAAACAAGAGAAGGGCTTTCCCTCGTTCCTCTTCGCCTTACCGCAAAAAGCCACAGGATGCCTCCTGAAGAAGGCCTCCTTCATCCATTGCCGTCTCGTCTCTTGTTAAAAGGGGCATAAAGCGAAGGCAGAGGGGAAAAGTAATTTTCTTTTCCTGTCTATCCATTCTTTTGGTGAGTTTCTTCTATTTTTTGCTGTGTACTTTCATAAAGCTTATAATTATCTTGGTGAGAGGTCCTCAAGCGAGAACGAATGGGGTCTTTGTACCCTTCTCTCTTCAGCCCACTCCTGGAAGCCATATTAACATTCGGTCTTCCCCTTTTACAGATGCAGTGAAAAAGCCAGCTGTGTCTCCTGTAATGGAAAAGAGAGAAAAAAAGAAAAGAAACTTTTAACAACTTCACTTTACAAATTTCCACTGGATAGGACTGAAGTATCTGCTATCAAATGTTTTCTTGTACTCATTGCAGCACTGTTATGCAAAACAAGGCCTGAGAGGCATTTCTTTTTTCCTTTAGTCGTTGCCTCTTTTGTTTAAAGTGTGTATTAGATTAAGAGAGATGAAGCAGACGGGGCAACAGCAACACCTTTGCTGACCTGGCAGCAGAGATCGCTGGTTCAGGGTGACACTCCCCTTCTTTTACCATCCATCCATCCATCCATCCGTAGCCCCTCCCTCAATCCCTCTGACCTCCATCCCCAACTCTTCTGGCTGATTACTCCTAATGTAATTTTAATTAAAAACTGTGGTGTCAAAGGGTTTAGCCTGCCTGAGAAGCGGGTGCAGATTGTGGCACAGTGGCAGACCCCTTCACTTGCTTGAGAGGAAATGCATCCTGACATTGCTCAGGTGGTGCCAGCACAACCAGAGCCAAGGTAAAATAAAAAGCTTTTCTGGACTACTTAAATATTGTATACTGTTATGCTGGGGAGGTGGAGAAGGATCCAGATTTTTTTTTTAAATGTTATTTCTTATTTTGTTTCATGTAAATTTGATTGTGTTAGTTATCTAATAATTAGTTTCCACTGCAATATGCCAGCAATTCTCCATACCTGAAGGCCTGAGATGGATTAAACTGTTGTTCAGGCAGTTTTCCTACTTTTTTCTGTTTCATACATCTATTCTGGATAAAAGGCATGAAAAAAAATGGGACACTACAGGGTTTACATGAGTCAATCAATCAGTCTGATCCTCAGTCTGCGTTTCTGCAGAAATGTATTAAAAATATTCAGGCCGATATATCAGCAGCAATAACCAGCAGTAAGGAAGGGTGAAGCTATCCAGGAGGGAGTCATCCTAATATAATGATATTTGGTTGACACTGACAATAATTGCTGTAGCCAAAATGTCACAGGGGTGACCTGTGGAAGGTGCCCCACAGCAGGACTCAACAGCAGAGGTCTGCCTGTAGGTTTGTAATCCCCTCACCCGAGCCGTTGGATTGTGTGCTCTCCATCGACCCTGAAGAGGCTCCCCGCGGCTTGGGCTTAAACACTCTCTAAAACCTCATCTCCACACCCCATCTGCCGGCTGAGCAATGTCTTGGAAGTCCAAGAAGTGGAGATGGAAGCAGCAGAGCAGACGGAGGAAATGAGAGCACGCCTCCTCCTCCTCCTCGCTGCGGCTCTGCACCGCAGAGAAGAGCAGACTTTAGGAAAACACGCAGTGTACGTACAGTATAAAAATTACTATAACAGTTTTAGTTTTGTGAGAAATGTTGATATTTCTATTGTTTAGATTTTCCCTTGTATGAATGTATAATTATTCCTGATTCCTGTTGCAGTGAAATTAAATGATTTGCTGGCAGTTACATTCCTCCGTTTATATCAGTGGATTAAATGGATTCTATTCACAAATAAAAGAATATAAAACATGTATCAGGAATTGTTTTTCTGAAGAATCACAAGTGGAGGAGGTGTTAATGTCAGTGACCCTTTAACATTCTCTGACAGGGGCCTTGTTTTGTGGCCGTCAGTGGACAGTTGGAGGAGCTGGTGGTTGGCCCTGAGCAGTGAGGCATGTCGTAAGAGGGTTTAACTTTGCTAACCTCCTTCTGCCAGGTTCGTGGGGCCCTGCTGTTCGGATAATATTGGATCAGTGTTGGGAGCCCGTGCCCCTGCCATATCAGTCAGCACGCTACCTGGGGTAGTGAGCACTGCCCTCTATAACTGGACCTTATCGGGATTTAATTTCTATGCTTTCTATCATATTTTTGAAATTCCCCAGACAGAATTCCCACGAGCATAATGCACATCAAAAATTTGTTGTCCTCTCTGACATAATGGAACAAATACATGTGTGTCCATAGCAAGGCAGTTAATGAGGGACTGGAGCAGCAAATATTCCCCATGCCATTGGGAGTTCTCTTAAAGTTAATATTCCAGGATAAAACCTGTTTGCAAAGAGTACATCATAACGCGGTTTCTGTAACCGATTTTGACAATGTGCTGCGGTAATGTGGAGTCATAAAAACACACACGTACACACTGATAAAAAAAAGGGGAAGCAGCGGCTGTTTCACAAAGTAAAATTAAAAAGTAGATTTGTACCTGGATATTTTTGGCACAATAGCACTTTTTTTTGTTTTTGTTTTACAACCTTCAAGAAAAATTACAGTTAAGCACCTGTGCAAATTTTGCCTTTTTGTTTTTCTTGAATTAAACTGTGAGTGCAGCCAAACCACCGTTTGTAACATTAAAAAAAAATATGTATATGAAGCCAGGGGAAAAATATTCAAGCTGAAATATTAAAAAATATACACTACATGTGATCTGACTTTTAATTAGTGTGGGCTTGTTTAAGTGCAGCCAGCATTAGTATCATTATTTAATAGCCACAGCCTGGATAGACATGAAAAAGAAACACATTATTTTATATTTTCCTACAGTGAAAAGCAGGTTTTTGTGGAGAAATCTGATTTTTAACAAAAAGACTTTTGCCAGAAAGTAACCATACGCTGTGCCAGAAACCTGACTACTCATAAATATCAAATATTTCTATACTGCAGACTTACTTTCGATTTTTTTTTTCCAAAGCAGTTTTGCAGGATGACACATACCAGAAAAAGCTCTTGTTTTTGTCAAGTATTCAAGCGATATTAAAATATCATTTTTATCATATTTGCTTCAGTGGTTGTGCAATCATTCGTATGAGGCCCATTTGGCCCTGCTGTGGAAATTTGGCGAATGTTGCATTTTGGAGAGATCTGCTGATATTAAAATCTGCAGATGCCCACCTGGTGTCAGAAGGGGTGGAAACAGAAGAGTGTGCTGTCTGGACTTGGAGATGTGTGTATCCATCTGTTTGTGTAAGTCTGGGGTAAAAAAAAAAAAAAGCATGTACGTGTGCCTACAGGTGGTGATGGCCTGTGGTCTCTTTTTGTTAAAGGGATGTCTTTTTTTTTTCTTTTTTGTTTTGCTCATAGAAATCGTAGATTTGCGCTTTCTGGTCTTTGATTTGTAGATGAAAAGAGTGTTTTCCTCCACAGAGGAAAGTGGCAGCTTTAGCGCTGTAAGGTCAGAGAGCCGTGAGAACTACAGGCAGATGGGCTAGAGATTCACTATATCGCCTCTGGTGGTGGTGGTGTGTGGGTGAGTGTGAGTTGTATAAAGGTGCACTGGGTGTGTGTCTGTGTGTGGTTTGGATGTGGAGGTGGGTAGCCCAGACCTGTTTCTTATAGTAGTCTGTAAGTGTGAAGACTGTCTTTTTCTTCAAGGTGCGCATGTGTCTGTGAGTGGGTACCTGTCTCTTTGATTGAACAGGTGGGCCTTCTTTGCATGGGATCCAGACAGCCGATCCGCCACACAGCTGACTGTGGTCAGGCTTACTGTGCACAACATGCAGTCTGTGGTTCAGGTACAGATACATTGTGGTTGGATGTTGACTTTCAGGAGTAGTTTTTCAGTAATTTTGCTATGATTTTGTTTCACAATTGCCACATGCTACAAATAAAGAAAAAAAAAGTATTTCTGTTTGCATTAAGAATGTGTAGCAATGCCAGCTGTTTGAGAATAAAAACAAAGACATTTTCTATTAAAGCATTGTTAATTAAAACTTACAAATCTAACGCAGTGTAACTGCCTTTGACGCAACAGCTTACAGTTCAGCTTCAGCTTGTTAACCTACTTTACGTGATAGTTTATCATCAGATAAACTGAGACATTTAGCTGAAGAGGCTTCTTCAGTTATTTCATAATCATTTATTAAAATTGAACACACTTTTTCATAGTTGACATGTTGAACTGTCAACAAAGGTGCAGGTGCTACTAATAAAATGGTAATTGCAGTGAAATTAAAGCTTAAGCAGCTACATGAAATTCAGCCGTCATTTATTTTATCCCTTAATTTGCTTTGATAAAATGTTTTTGGTGAAAAACTTTAAAGTCAGAGTTTTTTGTTTATGTGTCTCCAAAATGAGATTAGACGCACAAACAAGAAGACATCAGTATAAAGTCAGGGTAAGAAGAAAGTACAGACTCCTAAATTTCTAAGGATTCACGTATCAGGACATAATAAAAATAATCTGATCCTTAAGAGTTTCTAAAATTATTTAAACACAACCTCATGTGAGCAAAAAGACACAACATATTACACTGTCAACAGAAACTAAGCCACAATGCAGAAGCAGAGTGTAAAAACTAAGCACACTCAATGATTGAAATTTCTGTAGCAAAAACTTGAAGTATTATTTTTTGTATGACTTTATCAGTCTCTCACTTCGCTGTGGGGGAATTTTGATCCACTCTTCTTTACAACGTTGCTTCAGCTCATTGAGGTCTGCAGGCATTGCTTTATGCACAGCTCTCTTAAGGTCCTGCCACAGCATCTCAATCAGGTTGAGGTGTGGATTATGGTTCATTGCAACATCTTGAGTCTTTTCTTTTTCACCCATTCTGTTCTAGATTTGCTGCTGTGCTTGAGATCATTGTCCTGTTGCATGATCTAATTTGAGCCAAGCTTTAGCAGTCAGACAGATGACCTCATATTTGACTCTAGAATACTTTGGCATACAGAGGAGTTCGTGGTTGGCTCGGTGACTGCAAAGTGCCCAACTCCTGTGGCTGCAAAACAAGTCCAAATCATCACCCCTCCACCACCGTGCTGACAGCTGGTATGAGGTGTTTGTGCTGATGTTCTGTGTTTGGTTTTCACCAGATGTGGTGCTGTGTGTTATGGCCAGACAGCTCTACTTTGGTTTGGTCTATCCAAAGGACATTGTTGTGGTTTGTTCAACTTTGTGTGCAACTTTGTAAACTTAAGCTTGAGAGAACTAGAAAAAAAGAGACTTTCTCCTGGCAACCCTTCCAAACAAGCCATACTTATAACCCCTTATAACCCAGACTGATGAGCAGCAACAGTTGCTTCTCTAAAATCATTACTGTTGTCTTTCTTCTGTGGCGTTGTGTTAACACTCATCTGAGTGCTCCACACTAGCAAACTGCCAAAACCTCTGCTTTTAAAGAGGTGCTCACATTTGCCGATGATCAGTTAATACAGCAGCACCTGGCTGTTACATATCATCTCAATTCCCATGGAAAGAGTTATGGTGTGCTTAGTTTTTCACAAATGCTTTTGGATTTTGGGCTAAGTTTCTGTTCAATAACTAATGAAAGGGTATTATGCCATGTGTTGTATTTACCTAATTTGAAGATCTGCTAAGAACTAGATTATTTTTTATTATTTCCTAATATGTAAACTCTTAGAATTGAAAGAGAGTTTACTGTGAGTTGTGTTTTTACAACACAAAATAGAAATTACTTAGTTACTGATCCAATTTCAGCTGTAAATCAGAATACACTCATTACAATCGTAATGAGTGTATTCTGACCCAGGCCTTTTTTTCACACCTTGGCGTATGTGATTATGCATAAGAACAACAGTGGGTCAACGACCACCTCCAGGGGACAACCCCCACTGGGGTTTAAATACCTGGAACTCTCCACCATTTGGTTTTAGAGCTGTAGAAGCCTCTTGGACGAGAGGTGAAACATCTTCAAGAAATTTAAAGAAGTCCAGTTGCCTTTTTCAAGCTCCAGAAAATGCGCCTGATCTGGATGACTGAGAACATACAAATCAGAATACAGTTACATTCTTAAAATCAACCCATTACATAAAAAAATATTTTTTCTGCATTATCTACTCTGGACACCTTTGTTTACAGGGAGCTTTTGGCAGTTTTCTGTATATACACAACATGGAGTTTGCTTTGTCTGTGTAGAAGCTAGCGTGATGAGAAGGCCTAACTAACAAACCGCTGAGTGGAGACCATGTACATATGCATGTAGTCTGAAAAGTGAAGCCAGTGCAGAAGTGCTTTATTCTTTCTAATGGACTGGTTCTTATAAAGCACTTTACTTTTGAGCACTCCAATAATTTTATACAACATGCCTCTCAGCATGCTTCTGCTTCTACACCTAAGTGCTTTGTATCTAACATTCACACTCCAATGAAGATGTTGGAGAACAGCTCGGGGTTCAGTATCTTGCCCAAGGATACTTTGGCATTGGAGCAGCCAAGGATCAAACCACCGACCTACCTCCTGAGCCGCAGGCACCCCAGTGGGCAGCTGGTCTGGTTGGCAATGGCTGATGACACGGTGGCTGTGTGCAAGTTCTATATTCAGTTTATGGTGAAGACCAGCCACCTTACATTGTGTATGATGTCAACTATGTTTTACAAACATAAACCATCTAAATGTCTGTTTGGGATCAACAAACAAGCATTTTCCCACTATATGGAGCATTGCAAATTTACATTATTTTTATTATTATTGTTATTCCCAATAAATTTCAAGCTGTGGAAAAAGAGAGAATGTAAACACTGTCTTTTTGTGCCATTTTAAATAAAACAGCTGCAAGAAGAAGAAAGAGAAAAATAAATGTTTTGACACTCTAAATTGATGTAGTTCTGTTTTCTTCTTGTGTGACAGTTTTTATTCTATCTTAATGCTGTTGTAAATTAAAGGATAATTAAAAATTGCATCTTCATCCATCAGCCTGCTGGGGCGGGGACTTTTAAACACTATCATGACATGTTTTCTACTTTAATCACCACTTGAGCTTCAGCAGGTGCTCTTATGTCTTCTTCTGTGGTGGTTTGTACCCGATCAACCAATGAACTTTAGCCCCTTAAAACTGACTTTAAGACTCTTGGGTTCAGTCTACTTTGAGGTGAAATGTAAATGCAACATTCATGACAGACATTTTGCACTTCAGGGCCACCGTACATTTTGCTGACTGATGAATATATTTAGTTTGATTACCAATAATTTTTGTAGACTTTTATTTCTTTTTTAGACTTTTGGATTCTTTCTGTCGCCCTCATTCAAATCAGGGGCCCCTTGAAAATGTACACTCCTCTCATATGTTTCTTTGTATTTCTGACGCTTTTAACTACATTTTTACACAATAGCTGTAATCCGGCAACTAGATGGTCTCTAGCTGTTATGATTATTATTGGCAGTAGTTGTAGTATTGCTGAATCACATTAGTGATTTAGGCGTTTCTAATAGTAGGGGCTCTCTCTTTAACGTATAAAATATAAGAAATTCCTTTCCACAGTCCTCCATGACCGTGGAGCTAAACCACCACCTCTCTGACATTAAATATCACCCGGACAGGTGTAGTCGCCTGTTTTCCGTGCGTGACTCTGGGATTTGTAGTTTTTCGGACCATCTCACTGCGTCAGCGGAAGTGTTTTGAGCGTCCGTTTTTGAGCGAGGTCACATTGGCTCAGTTGGGTAATGTGAGGGAAAAAATCGTCACAATGGAGGCAACAAATACAGGTATTAAAGACTGAAATGCTCTTAAATGCTTTTCGTGTGTCTCGCGGCATACGGTAATGTAAACTGTCCAAGTCAGGTCGCTCTTTGTAGGCTGTGTTAAGTGGACTTGAGAAGCTATAGCAGCGTTAGCTAAATACACTTACAAGAGACTGTATTTACTCTTGAGTGAAAAATGCTGGATAATTATTCATAAAAAAAGTCAGTTATGAGTCCAGCTTCTCCCTTAGTGGTCCAAATCCCGCGTTCGGTAATCTGCGTGGATTATAGCTGAATATGAGTACGCGCGTCTCTCACGTACACCTCTAATAATGATCAGATAACTAACTAACTAGGCTTGATGCTTGTGATGATGATGATGATTACTTGGTGATTCTCATCTTTGCTTTGCTCTGCCGTGCCAGAGGAAAGCCAGCTGAGGCACGTGGAGAAGGATGTGCTGATCCCCAAGAAGATGAGAGAAAAAGCCAAGGAGCTCTGCGCTGACAAGGTTGAAGGTGGGACTCACTGCTGTCTGACCTGAAGTGTCGCTCAAAGATCTACTTTACACAGCAGGGCCCATTTTTAAGGGAGCCGTTTTGAGTTGTCACAGTAAGGAAACATGGCTCAGTTCACCTAGTGAGCCATGATGGTGAACAAGCAACTCTGATCCTCAGTGGAAGGCAGGCATCATTAAAACACTTGAGTTTTGTCTGCTGTCCTTTAAGAAAGGCAGGACTGCAGCTATTTCAGTCCTGTTTCATGACTTTGCTGGGGAAATGTATATCAAGAGGTTAAAACGCAGTGCCTTTAAACAAGTTGCTGGATAAAATGCTCCGTTTAGGTTCACATCCTGAAATGAGCTCACGAGTCAGATGCTGTCGAAATCTGAGATGCTGGGTAAATTTTTTGCGCAGACATTTTTGTATCTGCCCCGTAGTTCGCTTTCAGTGAGAGCCTCTGAAATCAAGCTTCCGCTGTAAGCATTTTGACATTTCACAGCAGGAAAACAGAGGTCCAGATAATAATAGTTATGGCTGGCTCATTATCTAACAAAACTAACTCTAGACATTTACCTGTCCTTCACATTTAGCAGTGTGAGCTCAGATGGAAGTAATTCAGTTATTTGAAGTGGTGTTTCTAAAATTTTGTCCACCCTAATCTTCTCTTTTTTATTTCTAACTCCAATATTTTGAATTGTCACAGTGGGAAAAGCGTAGGTTGAAAATATAAATATATTGTAGCCAGTGGATGGATTATTAGTTGCTTTATTTTCAGGCCCTACGTATTTGATCCTGACTCATGGTGGTAGCTCAGTGAGAAGAGCCATCGTTAACGTAATCTAAAGAGTATATTTGCTGTATTATCTTTCTATAACCACCCAGGCTTTACAATATCTAGAATAAATTAAGTTCTGTCAAAGAAAAAAGTAAAACAAATTATACACAACAACAACTCACAACTAGATTGAGTGCATGCCATTGACAGGCTAATTAATTTAGTGCCCTGTTCATCCATCACATTTTTTAGGGCTGGAGCCTATCCCAGGTGTCACAGGATAAGTACAGTAAATACACCACGGACAGGTCACCAGTCCACATTCACACCTATGGCCAATTTAGAATCACCGATCAACCTAACGCGCTGTGAGAAGAAGCCAGAACACCTGAAAAAAAAAAACACAAAAACTAAAACTATCTCACACGCATCTAAACATTCATTTGACTGAATAACACCTACATTATAATCCAACAGATTCTCCGATATCTTAATGATAGCGTTGTGATATTGATGCGTCCGTTAACTGACACAGGCTGCATTTTTGCCAGTTTTCCTTCCAGGCTTCAGACAGGCTAAATTTTATCAACATAGTAGCTCTTTTCCAGTCTTACTGAGCAAAGTGCTAAACACACACACACACTGCTGATTAGTCTGCAGTAGCTGTTTCTTTTAAGCCTGTATGAGTATTTAACCTTTTCATATTTTTCTACTATTTTAATTTTATCTTTGTAAAGCCAGTCCATGTTTGTGATTGGTCAGATCCTGCCAGCGCCGCACGTGAATGCTCTAGTAGCTAGATTGATAAACTGAGTTGATAACCACCTTCGTGTGACCACTTGGTCTGAGTGCAGACGTTAGGTTAAGCCAGAGAACAGAAGGATATGCAGACTGTTAGCCTGTAAGGGGCTTTGGGGAATAGGAGTACAAACTGTGATGTGTTATTTCAATTTCCAACTAAACTCGCTGTTAGCAGCTGTGAAAGAGTGGCGCTCTCCAATTTAGAGCATTATGAAGGCATTGTTCTTCAAATGGTGTTGCCATATTGCAACACTTCACAACCATGCGTTTGTCTGTTTTTATCTTTTCCTCCTCAGGAATTTCTTTTCCTCCTGACCTTTTTAAAGCGGGCCCTCTTCTTTCCCGTGTTGAGGAGCAGGTTAATTGGCGTGACAGCAGTTGCCTCTTTATCTGCACATGCATTCTGGCTGCACCGCTGCTCCTGTGAGCCCCGTTCACTGCAGCAACACATCAGCCCGACAGTCACGGTTTTTTGTGGTTTTTAGAAATCTGATGACAGCTTCTATGAGCTAGGGTGTACTGCTCACACGAGGAGGCAGACAGAGGTGATGGGACATACGATGGCTGGGCTGTGTGGGTAGTGGAAACCCCCCTCACATTACAAGTTTCTCGTCCCACTCATTTTCACACCTTCATCCTCCGCCCTCTATCATCTCTTCTCTATGTTTGTGTCTGCACTGGGCTCCTGCGTGTGTCTATGATTGTGTTTTACCAAGAACAGTGAAAAAAAGACACAATCTACAAGCATGTTTTCCTGTGTTATTGGTATCTGCATATATGCCTCTGCACACCCCACAGTTGTTTATTGTAGGCTTTGTTGTTCAAGCAGATATGTAGTACTGACCTGTACATAACTCCTTTGTAGTTTCACCTGATATGATTTTTTTTTCCTACTGCGTTGATGATTCGCGTCAGTACTCGCATCCCTTTCAGAGTCTAACTTTTTGAACAGCCCACATACTCGTTTTGATTACTGTTGTGTTTTTGCAAGACTCTGATTTGCAGAAAGGTGATTGGCTGTAAATTGAATTCCTTATTTGTGTTGTTGAATTCGCAAAATTCTAAATATGGAAGAAAGGGGGAAAAATGTAACGTCTTTTTTTCTTTCCGTATTCTAAGTGTTTTTTTATTTTTTAATTTTGTCAGTTAGAAATGAATAAATCCTGCTCAAGATCCTAACATTTATTTTCTGCCATAACTAATTATGTATAAGGGCTTTACACCACATCTTCCTCTAAAGTGCCAACTCTCCTTCAATGTTAAAGCCTCTTGCTTCTGCTTTCCACTAACTGCCACTTCTGCGTTGTTAAAAATGGAAAGCCGAACAACCCTGAAGTGAAGGTGGCATCACACTCTCCTTTTGAAGGGCCTTTTTTTTTTTTTTTTGCATTTTTTTTGCATTTTTTGGCCACAGCGGCTTTTATCGGCAGTGTCGAGGGACAGGAAATGGGGCAAAGATACGGGGAAGACATGGGACTCGAACTCGTGCCGCCCGCATTGCAAAGCCACATATGAATGTGGTCGCCCGCTCCACCCCTGAGCCACCCCTGGTCTTTTAACGTGAAACTAGTCTTTTAGATTTGCGTTTTATCCTAACTACTCATGTGCGATCCGAAAGGCAGCCTCTATTAGTGCCGTGGGACAGGGATGAGGCGCTTGTTGATTAGATTAGTCGCACAGTTCTGCTTCTGTAAATTGGTTTTGCAGTTAGTCCGCATCCTCATGAAAGAGTGTGTGCTAACCATACTGATGGCACTGATAAAGGTAATTATGATGTCAGCTGTTTGAAGGGGACATGGGGGCAGTGGTTTTAATTAAAGCCTTGAGAAGGAGCTTGCTAACAAGGTGAAGACTCAGTCGTCAACACCTTGTTCAGTGCGTTTAACATGGAAAGTGCCACTAATGGGGGCATGAAGTCACCGATGCATCTTTATGGGAGGAGGGCTTTTTGTTTCGTGCCCCAGTTTTATTTTTGTGGCACAGGGACCAGTGGTTGACATGGGTCAGAGGAGACTGACAGAGGTTAAACATCTCTACTAAACTTTCAACCATTAGCAGGAATTGTTAAGCACGTATGGGTTAACAATGCGCATCTTAACATTTGTGATAATGGAGAGCCTGTGATTTGGGCCTCATAGGGCGCTGTGATCAGTGAAGCGTAACCTACGTTTAATTCTCAGGGGCGCAGACGTGTGCGCGTTTGAGGATGCTTGGATGACTGTTGCAGGACCAATGTGGGAACTGGGCGACCACAGATGTAACCACTGTGTGGATAGTACGGTTAAGTGGAGTCCCGGTATGAACAAGGAAACATGGGTTTCGGTTTGATAAGAGACTTGGCTGCGTGACCTCTGAGCAGATTCGCTCTTGTGGAGATGGCACCCGTCTCGGTTTGCTCATAGCTGTTAGTGTGTGTGTGTGTGTGTGTGTGTGTGTGTGTGTGTGTGTGTGTGTGTGTGTGTGTGTGTGTGTGTGTG
>JAVDPK010000688.1:293707-303994 GCA_034780415.1 Cichlasoma orientale
GTAATCTAACTTAGTTACTTCTAAAATTAAGTAATCAGTAAAGTAACTAAGTTACTTTTTAAAGGAGTAATCAGTAAATGGACTACTTTTTCCAGGTAAGTATACCATCACTGATCAAGACATTATGAGGCTCTAACCTTAAACAGCTCTGTAGTAATATTGGTTTAGCCCTCATGAGTATGTCATTTACCAAAAGCCAGTAGTTGTGTAGGCTGCAGTTTGTAAGCCAGCATGTTTAACTAAAATAAGGATTTCTAGGCTGTTATCACATTGTGTGGGTGGCTGTGACTCAGGTGGGAGAGTGGGCCATCTACCAGTTGGAAGGCTGGTGGCTTGATCGCTGACTCCTCCAGTCTGCATGCTGAAGTGTCCTTGGGCAAGATATTGAGCCCCGAGTTGCTCCTGATGCATCCGTCAGAGTGCGAGTGTGTGCAAATGTTAGCTTAGGCATACGTAAAAGTGCTGTATTAATGTGTGTGGGGTTGGGTGAGTGAGGCTTGCTGTAGAAAGCGCTTTGAGTCTTCAAATGAGTAGATCGGTGCTATATAAGTACCAGTCCATTTACCATTTACAACTGACAATGTTTTCATGATTTCTGATGTTGGCCTTACTCCACTGTGCGTTATCCTATTAACTATTAAAATGTGTATTTTGCTGTGTTCAGTCTATCAGCTGTTTCAGATATGTCCTAAAAGTGCTGTGTTGTTTTTTGCTGTGTAAGAGAAGCTGCAGAGATCATTAACATGTCATGTGAAGAGGAAACCGAGATCTCCATGGCAAAGGCACGTCAGTGTAAGCCCAGCCATCGCATACCTTAGAAACAGTTTTTACTCAGTTTAGATTTGTTGTGTTTCAGAGAAGAAAACGCTTTCAAGAGTCACTTAATTATCATAATGCAACACAAGTATTGTTTGTAACTGGGTCAGTGGTTGTGGCATCATACACACATCTCACAATGCGAGTTATAAGAGGTCAGTACAGTACAGTGTGAATATGCAAGGGCAGAGCATACAGTCTGATGTTGAGCACTAGAGTTAAATCTTTCCTTTTATCAATCAGCTTTTCTGGTCAGTAAGATTAGAAAAGATCCATATAAATACTAGTCCAGTCCAAAGTACTGTGATACTTCAGAGGTAAAATTGTCACTGTCATTACAGTGCTGTCAGAATCTCAGTTACTAATGAGAGACATTGAAGAGATGCTGAACGGGTGTGCATCAACAGACTCCTCCAACCAGAGACGACGAGCAACGGTATGATTACACTGAGCTATGTCAGCCCATAACCAAGTGTTTTTATTTGTCAAATCTCTACCACACTCCTTTGAGGGAACTTACTTCATTGAGTTTACTTGATGTTTTTCTTTTTTCTGACCCACTGCCTTTCTTTTTTTAAAATGGGTGTATTTGTTTAATTAATGTCATCTTGCCTTTATAGCACTTAGTGAAGCTGATACTACACTTCTGCTATAACAAGGTCAGAAGTGGTCAGGTTATGAGTTCCCCACAGTTGCATAGCAACCCAGTTAATTTCCCCTCTTAGCTACAAAAAAAAGGATACATCAAGTGAATCTGAATTGCCATCAGTATTAAATATAATTGACACAGACATTAACCCTTTAATTCCATTTTGTTTCGCTCGAGGCTTAGCCTCTTGTCAAATCTTACATTTTCTCCCATCAACGGGATGGATGAACAATGCACTCTAAGCATTAGACCCTCCTGAGCTCTTTCCCAAAGTGCCACAGGGGGTGATGGATAAATAAAACTTTTTGCCAAACCCACTGGGCAGAATCAGAAAAAAAAATTCTATTTGCTAAACCATAATATCTTTAATGCATGTCATTCTGATTTAAGAGCTGTTATTTCAGCGCGTAGATTTACAGCAGCCTTGACAGCTGCATCAATTTCATCCACACTTGTTGCCAGCCTCAGCCCCTCCTACAAGTGTAACGATTGGCCCAGTTGTTTCAGGAAACAAGGCAACCAGCGATCCATGAGAGGCCTTTCAATCTCACAAAATAAAATTTCCGCCTTAGGTTTCTGTGTCTAGCAGGCTAGCAGTAGCACTGAAAGTGAGGACTGCCTATAAATTCTTTTTTTCTCACAGGAGACATGCAATAGCGCACACACACGCACACGCACATAAATGAATGCACATCTTCTCTCTATTGCAGCTGTTAACAAAGCACAAAGGATGCACAAATGACCTTGTTATTATTTTATGTGCTGAGGCATAGTGTGCACAGCATGGCCTAGTGTGCATGTTGTTATTGTGACAGAATCAGCAGGAGTGTCAGGCCAGCGTAGAGGAGGACGGAGAGACCTTGGTCATAGAGGGCTTCAGGTTTGAGAGTGCGGCAAGCAGGCAGGAGCTGAAGAGCAAGCAGGCAGGAGCTGAAGAGGACGCCAGGGCGACACATGACTGACTGCTAACTTAATGAGTTCATAATGTGACTTGATCAAAGTCACATGACTGACAGTGGTAGAGAAAAAATAACATAACACATGTTTATTGTTATGTGTATATCTCCTAAGCAGTATGACGATCTGTTATAAAGAATACACTGACCTTTTAAAAGATAAATGTTACAAATGTTTCCAAGTATTTCTGTAAGACTTTATGAATTTCCATTTATTGCTGGTTGTTTTAAAATAATATCACTGCTGGCTCTGCGTGTTCTATTCAGCTAAGTTGCATTTAATTATAGTGTTGGTCATGTTCTTTGGAATGCAATGACACACTGTCAATGAGAGCCTTCTCTTTGATTACATGGCTATTCAGTGCCCTTCCTGTTTATACTGTAGCGCAGATTGTGAGTGCTTTGATTATAGTGAAGTTTCAAGGATCACTGTGCTTATTAGTACAGCTGGCTCAACGAAGTACTGTATTATAAATAAAATAGTACTTTCATGTACCTGTAGTTGTCATTGTTTGTATCTTTACTCCATAGTGAAACTAGTATTTTCCAATCATTTATTATGAGTTTATAAACTTGTAATAATTTTAAATATATAGTATTACTCTTTTATTCAATTCAAATGGGAAAGGGCTGCAAAGATAATTGCTGGAATTAGTTTATTTGCTTGGTTAATCTTTGATATTTGTTTTATCTGTGTTTTACCTTACAGCTGCCTCAGTAACCTTGCAGAAGCAAACAAGGTTACAGCTAATGGTCATTATACATACTTTGACTTTATTGCGTCAGAGAACCCAAAACGCAATGTCCTGCAGAAACAGTATGCTTCAGTCATTTATTATCTTGTCAAATCCCCTATAATGTCAAGGACTTTAGGATTGCAGTCTCATAACTTCTTTCATAAGATGCACCATCACTTTGCTGACATTGAATTAAACATGAAATTCGGCTGTTTTTCTTGTTAATTTGTAAAATAAATTCCGAAGCTGGCAAAACCATTGCCCTGCGCGGGGTCGCAAAGCACTGGAGGCTGTTTGGCTCTGACATGAACCAACGAGACCTGCCAGAAGAATAAAAAGTGTCAGAGCATCAATGCAACCAATTCACAAACTCCCAGTTAGAATGTCAGATGAACGATTAAACCCAGAAGTTTACCAAGCATTAACATACTAAAAAGACTGACATAATATATGCAAATAAGGTCATTATTATGCATGTGCTAGTTCAGTGCCCAAATTAAGCCCTCGTTTGGAGCACTCGGGATATGTTTGCAAGCACGAGCTCTATGACAACATATTACAGAAATAATGGTCACTTGAAAAATCTAATTAGTTCTACATTTGGTTGTAAGCTATATTAGTCACTGGAACGCGACGACAGCTCGAATCAAAATGACTAACTGAAGCTGGGAAGAGGAATAGAAGACGGGATCTAATAGTTGATTATTTGGACATGCAATGTGCAGGCATGCAAACAAATGCGTCCTGTAATCAGACTAAGTGGCAGAAGAAGTGGTTAAAAAAAAAAGAAGCATTTAGCAGATGTTGAATAAGTGATGACTGAAGTTGCTTTGTTGTTCATTGTTGTGCTTTTGTCCTAAAGTGCCGCATGAATTATTTATGTTTCAGCCCACGTAATTGGTGGGAATACAAAAATAAATAAATAAATAAAAAAATACGACCAGATCAGAAGAACTCAAGTATTAATCTGTCGCTCGGTCCTTAATAAATTTTGACAATTTTAGGACTTTGAACCTCTTCAAACTGTTGCTGCAGCTGCTGCAGCCCCCTCTTTAAAACATCTTGTAAAGCATTCACGGTGCTTTATTGCGCTGTGTCTGTTTGATTGCAGTTGCGGTTTGTTTTCGGCTGATCTTGTGTCTGTTTTTCATAAAAACATCTGCTCCCAATAAATCTGCACTGATGAAACCGAGAGGCTTGAACCGACAGCAGTTGCCTGCTATGACCACTTCCTGCCAGAAGAGGGTGCCGTTTCTTGTCGTTTTATTCTGCCCTTTGTGTCTGTGCATTAGGCACTCAAGTGAATGGCAGCATCTGTAGAGGTAATGTGCCTGAAGGGCGGGCTCATAGTCAGTTGTCTTTTACAGTCTTTATACCAATTTTATAATTAGTACAGAGTAAAGACATGCAGAATACTATCACCTTTGACTCTTGGCAAAGTAGAACATTTTCACCTATTATTGATCACCAGTGAGACGCGTATGGATGGTAGGTCACAGCAGACTCTCTCTGATCTTTTTCTCTGCAATATAACACCCCATCAAGTACCACTGCGCTACTGCAGTTAAAGTTAAGATCTATGATACCAGCAGTACAGTCATATTTCACAGTGCTGAACTAAACTGCACCAACACAAATTACATCTACAGTAGACATACCCCATTCTTCCTCTCTCTCTCTCTCTCTCTCTCTCTCTGTTTCACAACACTGAGGAAGTTTGACAGCTGTGGATTGCATGCAGTGAAGGCTTATCGCCCATCAGCTGTGTGTGTGTGTGTGTGAAGCAGTGCTGGCAGGACTGGTGTAAACTTTTCTTTTTGGAGATCTGAACGGGAGATCTGGATTTGGACAAACACACTTGATGAGAAAATGGCTTGACCAAACACTGCGCATTGTGTGAGGTGCTCAGCCTCCGAAGCGCCATTTGCATGCAGCGTTCAGGGAACCTCGACTGGTCAGAGCGTTCTTGGCAACCCACGGGGTGTTTTCATATTGTGTTTCAAAAGTGCACTGAACTGAAGTGTACTTGCCTGCTTACTGATTCATTACAGACCCTGAAACTGTGCCATGTAATCAGAAACTGGCCTTCTTTACGCAGCATAGAGGTCGGCCATATCCAAGGACCCTGTATGTGTGTTGGTACAGCAGAGGACATCCCTGTAGACTGGAAGAGCATAGCTGCAGCAGGGCATCCAAGGCCCTTCCTTTGTTTTTGCTGAGCCAATTAGAGAGAGATAGCATCTGCTGTGAAAGGAGAACAATGGCTTGTTCACTGTGTTTGAGTTTATATGTGTGTGAATAAAGTTTGTGTGGGTGTATCTGTAGGCTAGTTAGTGCTTGTGTGTGCGTGTGTTTGTGTAGCTACAATATATGAGCATGTGGAGTGCTGAATAGTAATGAGAGAGGAGTATTGTATACAGCAGACGAGAGGAAACAAGAAAGTGACTGCCTACAAAGTATGACAGACAGCATATGGCTTCATCTGCTTTGATTCAGTTAAGACACACACATGCACAGAGACACACACATGCACAGAGACACACGCACACACACAGCAAATCAGCAGAGAAGCAAATATAAATTGGGAAGACTTCCTGCATTTATGAGTGAGGCACATATAATGCTTGTAATTAAAAAGTCACTGCCGCTGAGTGACAGTCTGCCTCACGCACAGTCAGTTTGTGTCCTCGCTTGAATTTCTGTGAAACTTTTTGACAGGAAGTGAGGTGATGATTTCACAGTTGGCTGTAACACCCTCATCTATCCAAAGGACCTGGAGATCCTTAACCCCTACCTGCTGCTATCTTGAGTTATGCAGTTTGATGGCTCTTCTCTTCTAGGTAAGGATTAACAAGAGAGACGTTTGAGGATGTGTGAGTGTGTGTGTGTGAGTGTGTGTGTGTGTGTGTGTGTGTGTGTGTGTGGTGGTGTGTTCAGCAGAGCTTCCTAGCACCCCTGTCTTGGCCAGCCGGCTCCACCATATGGCCACATTTATCATTTATCTCGCTATTCATTAAGACTGCCCTTGCTGGGTGCGGAAGCGCTGCTGGGTGCCTCAGCCTCACCTCTGCAACACTGTGGACAACTGACCGCAGTCCACTGTAATTTTGGGTGTGAATGGTGTAAAATTAAATGCTGTTCAACACCTTTCAGCCAAAGCTTGCTTTCTATTACAAGTGAACCGTTTATGTATCAGAGGATCAATTCAATTTGAAACGAAATAATCTAAATACGCTAGTTTATTGTGCTCAAATGTCTAAGGATGTAAGGATCAAACATCTGTGGACAATCACACAGTCTCACAGTGGTATGTTTTGTTTAACAAATATCAATGCTCTTGGTATGTCTACATGTACAGTACTGTGCAAACGTCTTGAGTCACCCCTCATTTCTACACTATATAAGGCAAAAACAGAGTTTGTACAATTCTAATGAGCTTCAAAGCAAATATTTGGTGTGACCACCGTTATTCTTCTACACAGCCTGAATTCTCTGAGGCAGCTTTCTTGTCATTTCTCTAGTCTTCAGGAAGAGTTCTCCAGGTTTCTTGAAGGACATTCAAAGCTCTTCTTTGGATGTTGGCTGCCATTTGTTCCTTTCTCTGTCAGGATGATCTCACACTGCTTCAGTAATGTTGAGGTCCGGGCTCTGGGGAGGCCAGTCCATGACTGATAGTGTTCCATTGTGTGTTTTTCTATCCAGATTTGCTTTACAGCATGTCTGGCATTATTGTCATGCTGAAAAATGAAGTGAGGCAATTTGCAGATGGTATTGCCCGGTGGATCAAAATCTGTGTTCATAATTCCATCAATTGTGACAAGATCTCCAACACCACTGGCTGAAATGCAGGTCTTTGCTGGATTCCTATTTCTTAAGGACATTCAGATACTGTTATAACAAACTTTCAGCTCATAGCTCTTTAGGATCACCTTGTTGGTGCAAAAATACTATTTTATGTCTGTCAATCTGTGATCGTTGGTATTTTTTCATAGATTCAAATAAAGAAATTGGAACAAATGATGTTTCTGTAGCACACTATTAGAAACAAAGTGTCTATTGATACAATTAAAACTGGTTCTTTGATAAGTTGTCTGTTCTGTGTAGACACGGCACTGTTCATCCCTTGAGTTAGGTGATTTTTTTTATGCTTGAATGAGTCATAGGTCAGTGCTAAGAGGCTTGAAAAACAAACAAACAAAAATTTCTCTGATAATAATCAGATTCAAGAACTGGACTGAAAATAAGTGAAAAAGCAGCCAAAATCCAAAGAAAAGCTTTGAAAGAACTTCAGAAAGCCTGGAGAACTATTGCTCAAGACCACTTTAAAAAAAATTACAAAGTTTCGCTCCTTAGAAGCAAAATAAACAATAGCACGACTTTTTTTTTCAAAACAGCCGTGTTAAAAACGAGAGGTCGCTCAACAGTCTTGCACAGTACTGGACGTCTACAAGGAGTCAGCAGCTGTATTTTTAGCAAACATGGTGGTCAGCGTTAATGACTAAACTACATAAATTCTTTTGGCCTGTAAAATGAAAGCTCCCAGTTTCTTGTGTATAAGACGTGCATCAAAAGCCTTCTTGCTCCGAAACATTCACTGTTACATAAAAGAGAAGGGAAATGTACATTTCTGACATGATGTATTAATGAATGCTCTCCTGCATCAGCAGCAAATAACTCTCTGATTAACATATCAGTCTTGTTTCCTGAGCTAACTGTGACAGTGTGAAATAATTACCTGCGTGTGGGTTGTTTTTTTTTCTCTTTGGTTTGTTTGTTTTCTCTTCACTCCTTGCAGCATATGAAGCAGTATTTTTCCAACGCACACATCAGCCTTGACTTTCAGATTTTGATTGTGGTAATTTTGTTAGAATTTATGAAGGAAAGAAAAAGAAAGAAAAAAATGTATGATCAGAAATATGAAGTGTGATATTCATTTTACCCGTAACTATGCATATGACACTGTCATTTTAATTGGAAGAGCACTCTCAGCAATGCAGAAAATTTTACCGTGATGTGGTGAAGGACTGAAGGACACTAAGCCTGGCTAAAAATCTGCATGGATGTAAATTGGAGAGGGATTTGTGATCTCATTGAATGGACCCATTAGATATCTTGATGTGGTGAAAATTGGAACTGAATGGATGGAAATAAGTGAGATTTTTGACTAAACCAAGGTTATTCATAGTTGGGGCCCAAAATCTGATTGATTGAAACGAATCGCTCATCTAATGTAGATGGTGATAAGTGAGGAAATAGACTAGGGGAGTGGCTCTGCGCACTGTAAGTAGGAAAGATAATCTTCCTAATTCCTAGATATTGAATTGATGTCTGCTTTTTTTTTATTGGTTATGCACAATTCTGAGGGGTCCAGGGTACATCTTACTGGTATTCATTAGTATGCATTCTACACCATTTTCTTCAGATACTAAGTAGGTGATTCATCCTAAAGCAGCAGGACTATTCCACTTGCCGCAGCCTGTGTAGGGACTGTGAGGCCAGCTGTTGTTTTAGTGCGTCCCCGTTAAGCATCAAAACATCAAACAGCAAGCATGACTTAACTGCCCTCAGAAGATCACAGACTGTTGTTGTGCTTGTCATTTTTTATCTCAGGAAGAAGTCTTTGCATTTCTCTCCTTCTCTGTAGTGCACTCTTGATTTTTTCCTCTTATCCTGCCTGTCTGTCTTCCTCTGTCTCTTCTTGATGGTTTGACAGTGTGACAGCGGTTCATCTTCAGTCTTGTGTGGGGATGTCAGCAGGAGAGAGATGTCTGTCTTGGCACCGCTGATTGCTCAGCGTGTGGGTGTGTGTCAGTGCTTGTGTGATTTAGATGCTTGCTTGTGGATACTGGAGGTGTGCTTATGTGTAGTGTTTGAAATATGCTTTGGTGCATACTTACTTTTGCTTATGAGAGTTTGGGCATTGTCACTCTACAGTAATTTATCTCTTCGGGAGATGGATAAGTATTTATTATGAAGTAATCCTCTGGCTAAGCTAGTTTTGGTGCTTAACTGTTTAATTGTACACTCACTGGTGACTTTATTAGTTTCCAGTACCGGATTGGACCTCCTTTTGCCTTCAGAACTGCTTTAATTCTCCACGTCATTGATTTAACAAGGTGCTGGAAACATTCCTCAGAGATATACTGACATGACAGCATCACACAGTTTCTGCAGATTTGTCAGCTGCACATATATGATCTGAAACTCCCTTTCCACCACACCACAAAGATGCTCTACTGGTCTGAGATCTGCTGACTGTGGGGGCCATTTGAGGACAGTGAACTCATTGTCATGTTCAAGAAACCAGCTGAGATGATTTGAGCTTTGTGACATGGTGTGTTATCCAGCTGGAAGCAGCCATCAGAAAATGGGTACACTGTGGTCATAATGGGATGGACATGGCCAGCAACAACACTCAGACAGGCTGTGGTATTTAAAGGAAGCTCTTTTAGTACTAAGGGGCACAAACTGTGCCAAGAAAATATGCTTCCTTCCTATCAGCTTGAAGCAGTCCAGTCATTCTCCTCTGACCTCTGCATCAACAAGGCATTTTCACTCAGAGAACTGCCACTCACTGGATAGTTTCTCTTCTTCGGTTCTCTGTAAACCCTAAAGATGGTTGTGTGGGAAAATCCCAGTAGCAGCAGCAGATTCTGAACAAGCTCATCAGCACATCTGACACCAAAAACTGTCCAAAAAACATGCTCAAAGTCACTTAAATCACCTTTTTTCCCCCATTCTGATGCTTAACCAAGTCATCTTGACCGTGACTACATGTCTAAATGCAATGAGTTGCTGCACTGTGATTGGCTGATTAGATATTTGCGTTAAGGAGCAGTTGAATGAAGTGTCTAGTGTCTTAAATTTCCTCTGCCTGACACACTAGTAAGTGAGACCCAGCTTTTTAGGAATGTAAGACACATTGATGCTCATATATAGTATAAATGATTCATGATAATTTACTATTATTGGAAGACCACACTAGAAGTATGGCATTATCCTCCAGAAAACAATAATTCTAGCTACTGACCTGAGGGCACTTTAACTCAGCTTGGTTACACACACACACACACACACACACACACACACACACACACACACACACACACACACACACACACACACACAC
>JAVDPK010000688.1:304094-317005 GCA_034780415.1 Cichlasoma orientale
CACACACACACACACACACACACACACACACACACACACACACACACACACACACACACACACACACACAAATCTATATGCTACCAAGTGCTTATTGTGCAGGTTCTTGCTTTCATCCTTCTTCTCACATTTGCAGGTAATATGATCTTATGTGCATTTTAAAACCCTGTAGGTTTGGTAGAAATAAGGAGGGAAGTGGTCTTACTTGACAGTTTGTAAAATCTCACTGCTGTGCATTCCACAGTGGATTTCTGAGGATATATGTTAAGCAAGAAGACTTAATAAACTGCACCAGATTCATGTCTCTTTCATTCAGATGTTAAAGTCTCTGTTTTTAGTGCTCAGACATCTAATTACAGCTTTTCTCTTTTAGATGACAGGCCGATTGCGTGGAATAACGTGGGCAGATTATAGGTATCAAGGTATAAACTCCTATTATTTCTGTTCTGCCTCTCATTGATATGCAGAATGCGTCTATGGACTGATGTTTATTCAGTAACTTATATATTTAGGACATTAGACTCTGAAATCTTCTCCTTGTCCAAGCCTCCTTTTAAAGTCCCCTTTAGATATTGTAATCACCGACACCAAAGTAAACAATGCTGTTGGCTCCTGTGGGTATAATACCTTAAATATTTTATTAAAAATTTCTAGCAATATCTCCTGGATTCATAAAAGCCAAATGGCGTGGCATTAAGAGGTCAGGAAACTGTCTGTGCTGAAGAAAAATGTAAGAAGAGAAACTTTGTATTGTCAGAGCAGCTTTAGAGTTCCATCATTTTACCTCTGAACAGAGGGTCATATTTTCTCTTTTTTCTTGGATTTTTTATTAGGGTTATTATATTTATTAGTTAGCCAGCTGTACCTTATATTTTACAGTTTATGCTCAGCTGTTCCACAACTGGCTTTAGGAGAGATGGGTTTCAAATACACGCTTAAATTTGTTTTATTTGACACTTAAAAGTAAAACAGGACAATAAAGTAGCACTGTTTAGATGCTACCTTACAGACAGCAGCCATAGCAGGAGGCATTAGGTTGCTGGGTCATCAGTCTGTCCATCCCACTCTCAACACCTTGAAGGAATATTTTGAAAGTTGGCTCGCACTCTCGAATGAGGTGTGACCTCATAAACATTATTTTTAGTGCGATATGTAATTATGACAACATTTCATGCAAATGTGTGGTAGGATAAACTTGTAAAGTGGTGATATTTTATATACTTAGATAAATGCCTTTTATTATTCCTTCAAAGTCATCTCCACATAAATGACTCTGGATGGACATGGACGTGGGCCGGATCTTGACAAGAACAAGGGCATTCAGCGGCGAGGAGGTCCTGTAATTGTAGTTATTGCAGTCTTCTGCATATTTGCAGAAGAAACGACAGAATTCCAGTGTGAAATAAAGCAGCGGGCACAAAGACATGTCTCTGCACATGAAACCAGTTGAATGAGAGGGTGTGTGGACACAGATAAGAGTGAAAACCACGACATCGGCAGAGTATTAATGACAGATTTGGTCACATATAATCTTTGATGACAAAAGAGGCCTTCATTGCCGCAGGGTGGGGAATTCCTACGTGGGTGATATTGGCATTCTGAAAATGATAAACTAATCAGTTTTAATGTGTATGTGGTTTTCGCTTGTGTGCAATGGAGTCTGCCGTGGAATTTCCCCATTCCTGCTATTTCTGTCCATGGAATTACCCCTTAGGTCACCTGATGCTTTCAAACATGTCTAACACTCACACACACTCAGCAGGCCTCGTCAGAGTGACAGGGAATTATTTGTCTGCTGTGTCCCTTTGGTCTTCTTGGTTGTTGATGGGTCACAGGCGTGCTCCCGTGTGTCATACTTATATGACATCCCACCGTAATATGAAGCAGTATAGGAGGGAGAACCTACTGTTAGTCTACTTGCTTTAAACTCTTCTTTTAAGAAGCTTTTTCATTTCATCATCGCGGCAAACATGGAAATAGAGTTAGGTCTGTGCACCAGCTTTTTGCATGGTGACACATTTTTTGTGTATCTTTGCCTCTTTACGTCACCACAGAGGGTTTTAAATAAAAAATTGCATTTACATCCATTTTCAGAGGCTCAAACGTTGACTGGAAAGCGTTTTTGTGGCCAGGTGAAGCCCAATCTCAACAAATTAAGGAGATAAAATATGTGGATTCCAAGTGTTGAGCTTGTATTTGGTAGCTGTTAATTAGAACAGTTACCAAATGAGGTGAAGTGAAGGAAGCCGTCATGAGGCTCAAAAACCAAACTTTGGAAACAGCTGAATCAACAATCTAGTACAATCTTAAAAAGAATGACCAGATCATGAACACCAAAAGACCTTAAGGACCACATAATTCTTTCCTGGGTTAAGAAAAACATCGTCGCTACATCTAACCAAGTCAAGAACAGAGGAGGTGGGTGTATCATTTTCTACAATTAAGAAATGTCTTCATAAATGGAAATACAGAGGGTTTACAACAAAGTGCAAACCACTGATTACCCCCCAAAAGTAGAAGACCAAATTAGACTTTGCCAGACAACATCTAAGAGAAAAAAACGCTTTGGAAAGATGAAACCAAGATGAACTTGTGCCAGAATTATGGGAAGTATGGAGAAAGGATAGATGATGATCTAAAGTACAAGTCCGCATGATCTGTCAAACACGCTGGGGCAATGTTATGGCATGGGCGTGCAGGGCCGCCAGAGGCACCGGGTCACTGGTGTTTATTGATGATGTCACTGCTGATAGAAGCAGCAGGATGGATTGTGAAGTGTGCTGTACTCTCTGCTCAGATTCAGCCACATGCCACAAAACCGACCAGACAACGCTTCACAGTGCAAATGGACAATGACCCAAAGCAAAAGCAACCCAAGAGTTTCAGAAGGTAAAGAAATGGGATATTCTTCAATGGCCAAGTCAGACACCTGATCTCAAACCAGTACGGCATGCTTTTCAGTTACTGAAGACAAAGCTGAAGGCACTGAGATTCACAGAGAAACAAGCAACAACTGAAGCTATTTGCAGTCAAGTTGATCTCCAAAAAATATTCATCGTGCTATTAAAAACAATCTTTATATTTAAAATTATGTTAGTTTGTCCAATAACCTTTGACCTCCTGAAAATGGGGAACCATGGATAAAAAAAGGCTGTAATTCCTAAACAGTTAATGCACCTTGAATTAAAACTACAAAAATAAAAATGTGTAGTTGTCCAAATACTTATGGACCTAAAAGCATGTCAGTCCTAATAAGTTAAAGAAAGAAATTCAGGATGCTGACAGTGTCATGTAGCTTTATGTGGATCAGTGTACATGTGTAGCAATGATACCTCTGCTGTGTGCAGAAGAGTCCTATTGGGAACTCAGAAGTATAGGCACATTTTTGTGCTGATTGTACGTCATTAAGTACTCTGGCACGTCAGTTCTTGGAGCATGTTTTCTATATGGGGCCCTAATCAAAGCCAGCTTCAGCCCTTCTGCTGGCACCCACACACAGAGAGACTTTGGACTGGAATATGATGTTATTTTCCAGGCTGAGCTAATTGTCTCTGGGGCTCAGTTCTCTCTCTCTCTGGTCGCTGTCGGACTTTGCACTGTTACACGATGCAGCCGTGGATCCCTGGGAATGTTCTAATGAAGAGTTATGAGAAGCTGGATGTCTCTCGGCTGTGGAGGGAGGGACGTAGGGAGGACACTGAAAGATGGAAGATGGGAGTGAAGTAGAAAAGGGTGAGGAGTGAAGCATGAGAAGAAGGAGGGAGAGAACATGCAGTGAGGCAGAAAGATGGATGGATGGAAAGAAAGCCAGCAGGAGCGGCTGTGCGAGACAGACCCAGTTGTAGGCCCTGCAAACCAAAAGCCTGTTAAAACTTTCTGGCATTTCTGCACATGAACAATACACACACTTTATATCCAGTGCCTACAGCACTTCGATGTTTTTGGAAAAGTGCTGAATCATCTTACTGAAATCTGCCACATCTTCATTGGGGAGGTTGTTGTTGCTATTTGTCTGATAAATATGAGCTTGTATGGTGATTGCATGTATAATTTCTCAGGGCTCTAAGCTCTTTCCTCGTCTCTTCTTGCTCACCGTTTTTTTTGCCAAGTATCTTGTTTTCACGCAGGCCCACTGTGGGCTTTCTGAAAAACATCTGAAACATGTAAAAGCAAATCTCAGGCTTCATTCAGAATGTTTTCAAATCACAGAATTCACAACGTGTTCTTCATTTTCTTGGTATGGTAATCAAATTATTGTCTCCAGTAGGATGCCTTAGTCAGTTAGCTATCTTAGTAGGGCAGAACAAAAAAAAAACGAAACAGCCAAAACAAGGAGATGTGGCTTCATGGCTAAAACACCATGCTGTGGGTGATAACAGTAACTGTGTCAGCACCTGAACTACCTAAGACCGCAGTCACTCATGCCCAGAGACCCCGACGAATCTCTGGTTGCTACGTAAAAATGTGTATTCCCCAGCTGGTTGGTGAGCGGTTGCTGGTTGTGACTAGGTGGGACTGATCATAAAGAGGTATACGGTGCAGTACCCCTGATTGCTGTGGTCGCTAGCAGATTGCCGCTGTCACCTGTAATTTGCATGGAAGACACTGACTTCTCTGCAAACACTTGCTAACTAACCAACAAGCAGTAGCGAAGTTTGAAAGACTGCAACACAAAGCAGAAGCGTGTAATTTGAGCATAGCAACTAGTGACTGCTTGCAGCCTTCAGCGACTGCTTGCAACCGGTTGGGGAATGCCAGGCAATCACCAACTGGTCTCTGGGCTGTGTGACTTTGGCCTATTTTTAATTACTCTTGATTTATTTTAGAATTGTAAGTTGCCTTTTTAAATTTACTTTTCTTTTCTTTCTGACCTGAGATAAATAGTAGAATGATAGTTATGTCCTGTTCACCTTTCACTGTGATTTATTGAAACAACAAGAAACGCAGCATTGCGACACTGACAAGATGAGAGCTTCAGCCAGCTTGGACAACAAAACTCTACTGAAACTTTGCCACTTAAACGAGCGTGAAAACACAGCACACGACACTCCTGATGAGCCGCAGTCATGCAGAGTACTTTATATTTCAAGTGCGTATAATTTCCCACAACCTGCCATTTATTTTGACTGTTTCTCGCATACAAAACAAAGACCTACTGTTCCTCCCGTGGTTTAAAATGCTCCTCCTGTGAATGACAGAGGATCTTCGACCGTTTTGATTTAAGATGGGGTTGACCGGGTTGAGCCCTCGGAGGGTAGAGAAGGCTCTTTCTGTCCCTTTTCAGGGGAGAATCCTTTCTTTAACTTCCTCTCCCTCTTCTGCCTTCACTCCAGTCTAAATGTCAGCCAGCCTGAGAGCGAGAGAGACAGAGAAAGAGAGTGGGAGAGCTGTGGTCTTCTGGGAGAAAGCCATTGAAAGCATACATGATGACACACTTCCTCCATTCAGGCTGATGAGCTATTGAAAAGCAAGATGACATTTTGCAATAATACACCATATAGCTCCAGAGTTTAGGGAGATTAAATATTATTCATAAATATGTGATGCCTGGCATTTATTGATGTTTGTGGCCGGATTTTCTGTCAAATCATTTTCTGTGTCAGCTCAGAGTTTAAGTTTTATACGTGAGGAAATATACTGCACCTAGTCAAAATGATGAACCATGACAGCGAGATGGTATGATCAGCTATCCAACCAGATTGTTGAGCCTAAGGAATGTAAAGCGTCACAGAGGATAATATGGCAAGATTTATAATGCGCCTCCCACATAATTATGAGAAATGATCTATTGCGTGTATTGTGTAAGCAAACCATGTGATTGTTGAGGTAACAAAACACCAAGAATTGAGTTCAGGCTTCAGCTTCGTGTCCTACTTACAGTAGAAATTTTGCTACATCAGCTTGCACACCAGCCTGGAAAATCAGTTTTAGGTGATGAGAAAAATGATTTAGTTGACATGCTTTCCCAGGAGAGTGTGTCTGAAAGCTTCTCGTTCTTTATGCTGAGAGGTGTGTGTGGGTTTGCGTAGCTGCACTTGCCAGCATGTGCAAACACACATCAGGTGGAACACTAACAATACAGCAATTTTGGGAAATCAGTTTGCCTTTTTGGGAACGGCAGGCGAGATCATGCTATTATGTCTGTTCTCTCTACTCATCTGCCTCCCTCAATTTCTACCCTTTTCACCTTCCTCTGTGTTGCGTTCTTCTATCATTCCTCCTTCTGTGAGAAGAGGAATGCATGTTATTTCCTTTTATGTCCCCAAATCGGTGTGAAGTCCCCATGAAGGGTAGCAGATTAGTGCCATTTTCATCCAGATAATTTCAACAGCTGCAGCGATGGTGGTGCCGCCGACATCTGTAGCCTCTTGTCTCCTGAGAGACACTCTGGCTGTTGGTTAAATTTCTGTCGCTTCAGATCAGCCCAGCTGGAGAAACACTAAACAGGCACATTTTATTCGCTCTGGGGCCCCACGGATGTTCTGGCTTCACAAAGCTGGAGCTGAAGTATCAATGAAGTATTGACTGTTGCATGCGGAGAAGGCAACAGTGAGGGTAGCTTGAGTTAAGTTTTTACAGGAAAAAAAATGGCTGGTTGAAGAGAGGAGGAATCGCTGCAGGTTTCGGTAGTCTGTGGAAACTGCTGAATTTGTGAGTTTGGGTTAAATAAGTGAAATCTCATTAAAGGATCATTAGCGGGACTCTGCAGTCAGTCAATGCAGATTCATATTTTGCAAATACGTGGCTTTTAAAGTCAGCTCTGCCTGTGTTTGATATAAAACATACAGTCATGGTAAAAACAAAGTACACCCTCTTTTAATTCTAAAGTTTTACGTATCAGGACATGATAACAATAATCAGATCCACAGCAGGTGTTACAATTATGTAAATACAACCTCAGATACACCCTTATGGCTTCCATAGGAAATCAGGAGCGTAAGTAGGAGCTAGGTGCTGCTAATCAAATGCACTTAATGAACTGATAATCAGTGTGTGTGAGCACCTCTATAAAAGCAGAAGTTTGGGCATTTTGCTGGTCTGGAGCATTCAGGTGTGTGTTAACACAGGAGGAAAGACATCAGCGGTGATTTTATAGAAGCAACTGTTGCTGCTCGTCATCATCTGGGAAGGGTTTTAAGGATGTTTCTATATACAGCTCATCATTCTGCAGTGAGAAAGATTATTCACAAGTGAAAACATTCAAAAGTTGCCCGTTTTCCCAGGAGTGGAGGTCAGCAAATTCGCCCCGAGATCAGCAATGCTGAGAGAAACTGCAAAACACCCAAGAGCTACAGCTCAGACTCTACAGGCCTCAGTTAGCGTGTTGAACGTTAAAGTTTATGACAGCACAATTAGAAAAAGACAGAACAAGCATGAGTTGTTTGGAAGGGTTGCCAGGAGAAAGCCTCTTCCCTCTAAAACAACATGGCCGCACAGATTAGGTTTGCAAAGCTGCATCTGAACAAACCAACAAACTTCCAGAATAATGTCCTTTGGGCAGACGAGACCAAAGCGGAGATGTTTGCTCATAATGCACAGCACCGTGTCTGGCGAAAACAAAACACGGCATTTGAGCACAAACACCTCATACAGACTGTCAAGCACGGTGGTGGAAGGGGTTTGGGCTTGTTTTGCAGCCACAGGACCTGGCCACCTGGCAGTCATTGAGCCAGCCATGAACTCCTCTGTGTACCAAAGTATTCTAGAGACAAATGTGAAGTCGTCTAAACGGCTAAAGCTTGGACAAAATTGGATCAGTGCAGCGGGACAATGAACCTAAGCGCAGCAGCAAATCTACTTGTGCTTTATTTGCTTACTGAGAGCCTCCGTTCAGATTTGCTGGTTTGATAGACTTCCTCTGTAACATAGGCGTAAACTGGAAATATGCAAACTATAAACCTTGAATCTCATTGCGTCTCTTATATTGTATCATGGTCTGCAAAGCAAATTTCCCTGCTGAGAGATTAAACTTTTACTCTATTCTAACACGTAAATATCAGTTACCAGTCTATACATGGTCAGCTTCCTTTGGATTCTGAATGCACTAAATAACAAGAGGTCATTTTTTAAAAGCAGTAGTCATGCAGTTATGTATTAAAAGGAATATATTGTGTGTTTTGAGTACAGTGAACTGATAGAAACAAATGGTGTTTTTTTTTTCCAGCTCTCTAATCACTAAACTCAGTTGCAGGGCCTGAGCTAGTGTCATTGGCAGATCTGCAGAACTGCCTGTGTGCTGTGTTTGCATTGGGTGGGTATTGATTTTGTGTTTGTCCTGGTAAATACTGTATTTAGGAACCCGCTGCTTCACTGAAATCTGGACAGAGTTGCTGGCTGGTAACAGAGGAGATGGAATGACACGCATGGGAGAGAGGTAAAAGAGTGCACGGAGCAACAGTAATACAGCCTGTGGCAAAAAGGGAGGAAAAATGTGAGCTTGATGACTAACAAAGGGAAGGAGTGTGGAGAACAATAGGAGGTATAAAAGGAGGGGATGAAAAAAAAAAGAGACAATGGGGCAAAAATGCAAGATTTTAAGAAAAAGAATAATGAAGTGACGGATGAAGAAGAATTTGTGGGCTGCTAATTCTCACTTGGAATGCATACACTCCAATTCACTTCCAGTACAGACAGGATTTGTAGCCAAATCATCATTCGATCCTCCCACTCGCTCCCCTTGCTGTTTCAAGAACTTAATTGCGGTGTTATTTTGGCCTTGTCTGTTGTTGTCATTATTGCATTCAGTCAGCTAATGAAAACACAGGCCCCACATCGGAGATGAGATCAGGCCCTTTCCTAAAAAAAGTTAAAACCAGAGAAAAGAGAAAAGTTAAGAAAGAATCACCCGACTTTTTGACAAGTGTAATGAACACCAAAGCTTTCCCTCTGCTCACTGGTGCCAGGAGACATGATTAAGAAAGAATCATCAGACAAAGAAAAAAATAAAAAATAAAAATGAGTTGATACTTAATCTTGGCTGTTGACTGTCCTGTGTCATTTTTGGAAAATGAGACAGTGAGAGATAAATGATCCTTTTAATGCTTGCTTTGTCTCTAATTAAGTGAAATTACAGACTTTCCGTCATTTAAACATCAACTAAAGATACTTCAAGATCCAGGCAGGAGTAATTACAAAGAGTAGCAGCATATGCCAGGAATGTTGTTCCTCTTCAGTGTTAGCAGTGCTTGAAATCAAGTGTATTTTGGGGGCATAAAGAGATGGAACACAGAAAAAACAAACAAACCCATGAACAAACAGCAGAAAAAGGCAGATGAGTGATTGTCACAAAGATTTGATTTGGGCTTTGAAATATTGGCTTTACAATAGAAGTGAAATCAGAGGATTGTTTAGCTGGAATGGATTTTTAATGCTAACATAAATACATCTGGCTCTGTTTGGCTGGAGTTAACTGTAACTACAGTCAAAATATTTTATGTGGAAACAAAATGAAAGTGTAAACATGAAGAAGAAAAAAAGTGAATTTCAAACCAGCAGCAAAGCCTGTGACGCGAGTTATCCTGAACTGTTAATTTGATCATGTAATAATCAAATGCAGTTTCTCCATTTCAACATTCGATATTTTGTCATTTTCAGTTGAATTCACGTGTCTGTTTCTGGCAGGGGAGAGTGGGCAGGTAGGGAATCCAAAAAGAGGCGATAACGTCAATGTCAATTTTATTTCTGTAGCACGTCAAAGTGCTTTACAAGTTAGTTTAAAAAAAGATAAAGATAAAATAAACACAATAAACAAACAAAATGCAATAAAATTGACTAAAAACAAGCTAAAACACAAAGACATCACAACAATTAAACCCGATGGGACTCAAAGTCCCGGGTAGGAACATCAACATCAACAAGAACTTGATTTAAAAAAAGTAGCTGAGAGCCTCAACGCCATTACCACACAAGTAGACCAAACCATCTGATTTCATCTTATCCAGGTAACTTCAGGGTTAACCCTGGGTTTTCTGTACTGCACAGGTGGATCACTTCTTACCAGGGTACATCACCATGCAGGCTGCAACCCTAACCCGCTCCGGACCAGCTATGGTTCCAGATTAGAGATCAACAGGTATAAAATCACTACCTACTGACCAGCTCTCCAAAAAATAGCACCACCATCCCTCAGACCTCTGTGCACAGATAGCAGAAGATCTGAAGGTTTTCAGTAGTGTCTGATGTGTTTGTTTGATGAGCGTCAGTAAGAAACGTAGAAATATAACTTTAATCCTTTTTTTTTTTTTGCTCTTCATCTTCATGCTCTTCATCTCACTCACACGCACTGATTTATCTGCAGCAGTTGTGTTGCCTGGAGTCTGTATTATGTGTATAACATCTTTATATTTTTCTAATAATACAGTTTTATCTTTCTTTGTAAAATCAGTTGCTCTGCTGCCGGCACACTTAACCATGTTTGTGATTGGTGGGATGCTGCCAACATCACCCCTTTCATGTGAACACTCAAGGAAAACCCTGGGTTAATTTAGCGAGTTGATAATGTGTGACCACTTATCCTGACTGCCAGTGTTAGGGTAAGTGAATCCAGATAACATAAAGATACCCGAGGTGAATTGAATTAGCTCCGTAGTATAGCCCAGGAGGAGCCGACGCTTATAAACAGGAGGTGAGCGGAGATCAGATGCAGGTGTGTGAGCCAGCAGGGCGCAGGAGAAGGCCACACCTTCACTTGAAAGGTGGCGAACAACACAGAGAAAAAGAGAAGGAAAGAACGAAAACGTGGCGCTGGACGAGGGACCATAAAATGAGGTTGTAGATACAGCTTATAAAACAATTAATTAAGTAGCAACAAAAATTGACAGCTGTATGTAGCTGGGCTCCAGATTTCAAGCTGACCAGTTATTTCTTACACCGCCCAAGCTGCTGCCATAGCCTCAGTGACAGAGATGAAGTTGGCTGACACTTTAACCAGGCAGAAACTGTAAATCTTAATGGACAAAGTCTCTAAAGAAAGAAGCAAAAACCCACCTTGACTGACGTGAAAAGAGTGTGGTGACATGTAAATGCAGTGGGAGCACTGTTTGACATACGGACTACTGTGAAGTACAGAGAAGGTTAAGTCAAATGTCAAATACCATTTTCATTTTTAAACTGTTAAAAACTGCTTTTTCCTTTGGCTGCCAGTGACATGTAAATGTAAACGCATTAGACTGAAGGAGTGTTTTTGCCTTTTGCAACTGAATGTAGTCCACTCGAGAGCACTTGAGTCTTTGAAAATTAAATGACAAACGCTGTTTCCATTTTTATGTCAGTTTTCAAATGATAGTCGCTTTTTATGGGGGTTCTGTTTTGAATTTAATTTTCATTGCCAGGTGTACATTGTTATTTTAATATAGACTCTTACAGGTTTCTCTAGAATATGCAAGTAAATAACTGTAATTTGGCACCTTAATCAAAAAATAATAATGTGTTTTACAGTTTTTTCAGCCTTTATTTAATCAAACAATAAATTTGGAAATTCCTGGATAACAACAATAAATATATTTTAGCATTAAAAATATAATTTTGATTAAATAGCTTTGACATGGTGCTGGATTGATCATTACAGAAACATAAAAATGATTTTGGCAAGAACCTTTCAGGGCAACTTAGGGCAGCTATGCCGTAACCCTTACATTGGGTGGTGGTCTAATAAGTTTGTTAATGACTGTACTGGCAAACTCACTAGTATATGTACATACTGTCAGTTATACTCATGCCACAAGTATTTTCCAAGGACTTAAATTTTCCTAAGTTTCAGCGAAGAAGTGGATTAATTTTAAGGGGCTAAGCGAGAGGTTTACAAATTGCTTCCACTGTTGTATGGTTTGGATTTCCAAGCCACACCGAATGCTTATAGATCAGCACAAAAATACATTTGTGGAAATGGCCATCAGTGCAAGTCTGGATTTTAAGTGAGATAAAAGAACTGCCACAGTTGGAGACTGCATTAGTTGAAGTCCTGACTAGATAAATTGCAGACAAAGCTCATCCTGAAGCACCACTCAGTCTCTAGAACCCTGAGGAGGTATTCAAGTCTGCAGGGATGCCCCCCTCCATTTATTAAATGATTTTGCCGCAGTTACATAGCTATATAAATGTCACTTGACATGTGGGCGAAACTCCATTTAAAGCTTGTCAGGGAGATTTATCAGGGTATTAAAAACTTTTAAATGTGGTCTCTCTCTTTTTTTAAATCTGTTTTGATGTACCATATACTTTCTCAGCTGTGCATCATTGCAGGAGGGTGAACTGAATTCTCTAGTAAATAAACAGTGTGTGTTTAACTCTCGCATGGACCACCACTGATCCAGTCAAATACAATAATAGTTTTTCCCATTGTGCAATAGGCAGCTCAACTGAATCATAATGTCTAAATTATTACTATAGGCTATTACATTTGCTTAAACACTGTCACAAAGTCACTTTATTAAAAAGAGGTTATACTATTTTTTTTTTTATTAAGACACTAAAATTAAAGATAACTAGTAGAGCAGAAAGAATGTAGTATATTACTGGCCTAACTAGGATGTATGTACTCCACTAGTCTAGAAATAAACGTGTCACATATCTGGCTTCGACTCCCTGTGGTGTCAAATACCTGCCCCGACTAAGCACAAATGGGCCAGAACGAGGCCGCCACTGACCCCCGCTTTCCAGACGAAACGCACTCATATGTGCCACAGGCTGCACCGCTAGTCGCCTGGTGCATAACGTGAAATTATGACAGCAGTGTCATTTTTATAATCCTTCCTCTGGAATTAGTGCTGATGCAACCAGGCCAACTGTGGGGTTTCCGTCATGGCGGCTGCTGTGCGCTACTGCGCTACATAAAAGTCCCCCTGGTGCTTTTACAAGCACGCGCGCGCGCGCGCGCGCGCACACACACACAAACACACACACACACACACACA
>JAVDPK010000688.1:317105-359923 GCA_034780415.1 Cichlasoma orientale
CACACACACACACACACACACACACACACACACACACACACACACACACACACACACACACACACACACAGTGTGCACTGTCCCTTCCCATTTACTCATACACATAGCCACAGACTGTGGACCAGTGGATTTATGGTCTGTGAACAACACTTTTTTTCCCTTTTTTTTTTAAGGGGCTTAGGCAAACAGTGTTTGGAGCCAACTGATCGTTATGCCGTACATTATCCCATTTGCTGGAACACAATTCTCGCTTTGCCAGTAACACTGGCTAAAACTTGGCAAAACTGGACAGTGGACCAAGCGCATGCTGTTTCCTAAACAAAGGAGTTCAGACAATATATTTTTGGACCAGTTCTGTTTTCTTTTTATATATATTACCCCTGAGTCATCTACTTAACAGCTTCATTTTTTTTTTAATCACTGCTATGATGATATGCAACTGTACTTTTCTGTTAAGCATAATAACCTCAACAGCCTCTTACCTCATCGACTGCTTCACTACTATTACTAATTGGATGCCTTTAAATTTCCGCTATTTTAACCCTGGCAAAACTGAGGTTCTTTCAGTCCTGACAGCTTCTCTGAGGAGGTCACTCATTACATCAGCCGACTTGCCGCCAATATCAAATCATCTGCTAAGAATCTGATTTTTGACCAGCATTTGGATTTTGAATCTTGCGTCTCTAAGCTCGTTCAGTCTTGTTTCTTTCACCTGGAAACACCGAAAAAAAAAAAAAAATCCAAATCTTTACTGTCAGCCAACAATTTGGAACTTTTATGTTATTGTAACTCACTTTTAATGTGCATCCTTCAGTCCTCCCTAGCCCATCTTCAATCTGTCCAGAATGCAGCAGCTAGGCTAAAAAAACAAAACTAACTGACTGGTCTTTGCAATATAGCTGATCTTATTTGTCTGTCAAATTCCATCCAGTTCTCATTCTGGATTTTCTTGGAGGGGAGTAAAATAAAAATAGTTACTGCTATTTTTTTCAGTATTCAAAATTGTGATCAAAATAACATTTAATCTTCACAAATATTCAATTTCTTGCCAACCAAAATTTCATGATGCAGACACCCCCCCCCCCCACACACACATACATACACATACAGACATATATATTTCATATACGTTTTACTTGGTTTCAGGAGGTTTTCAAGCTAAAGCTTATAACATTCTAATATCACTTACATGATATTATCAAAGTGGTGTCAGTAGGTCATCTTTGATGTTCCCGGATGAAGCAGCAGTATTAGAAAACAATAAAGCAAGTGGTTTGTTTTATAATCAAGTGTCTTGTTGTAACACATATAACGATAAAAAAAAGCCTTTTTTTATGTGCATTTGCACATGCAGACAAAACCAACTGAGACACAGCAGACACAGTGCTTCCTGCTGCCAGGTGCTGTAGTCTGTGTGGTGCTGGATCAGACAGAATCCTGCAGAGGTGTTTAAGGAGTCCCACAGCGGTCTAAGGAGAGCAAGAAATGTCTGTATGGAAGACTTCCAAAATTTTCACACAGCAGTATTTTGTTTTATAAAACACAGAAATGGAAATTATCCTACTGTCACAAATAATCTTCAGTTTGATTTGATTTGGCAGGAAATCCATTTTGGCCTGGGAAGAACTTTGTTGTTGCTGTTGTCTCAAGATATACTGTATGTATATCAAAGAAGAATATCAAACTTTTAGCATATGTTTTTCATAGACTATTTGCTTTTTTCTTTGAAAAAAAAAGAAAAAAGGACAATAATCCTTCCAGAAGTGATTAGAGGTGTTTGTTTTTTAAATAGCTATTTGGCATTTTATTGACATTAATTAATTCACCTTGATAAAAGCTTAGGAGAGTGCCGTGCAGTAATTAGTGTTCTTCATTAGTAGGTTAATAACTAATCTCATAAATCTTAATTGAATATGTCTCTAACAACAGGCACAAGCAAGCGCATGAATATTCAGGTTTGACCAGAATGTTTGGAAACCAGTAATGCAATAAATGAAATAATATTAGCAAAGCAAAAA
Source organism: Cichlasoma orientale (assembly GCA_034780415.1). Classification (NCBI taxonomy): domain Eukaryota; kingdom Metazoa; phylum Chordata; class Actinopteri; order Cichliformes; family Cichlidae; genus Cichlasoma; species Cichlasoma orientale. Next base: position 319,124 of record JAVDPK010000688.1, read on the forward strand.
GAAAAGTCCCTGTTGTGGAAAATATCACTCTTACTAATTAAATGCACATTTGCTTTACATTGTTTGTTGCCAGCAGTTATAGTGAGAGTGTTATGTAGTAAATCGGTACTTCCTTAAGACATGCAGATTAAGGAACTACCATTATTTGGCATGGGAGTCTAGATTTCTTTCAGCTTTCAGATGATTTGTTTTCCTGCCACAATTTTGCACCTTCTTACTGACACAAGAGATTTGCTGATACTCAGAAGCAGCAGCTTCCCCGTACCCACTGTCTTTTCAAGATGCAGAACAAGAGCGCCTAAAGGACTTATGGATAATGCTCTGGGGGAAGCCTGGGGAGAAGTTCAGTTTCAAAGTTCACATTGGCCCCCGCAACATGGTATTGTTTATACTTCAACAGTACTTGAGAAAAGACATCAGTTTTGGTTTTGCTACATCAGTGGTGTTTGTCGCTCCCTTTGAAACTGCTACACTTCCAGTGGAGCAGACAGCCTTACATCCGACTGGCTTGGCTAATTCAATTAAAGCAGCAACATTTGATTAAGGCCTGAGAGCTTAATTAAATACTAAGGGTTACGGGAATGCAGTTGTATGTGTGTGTTTAGTATGCAATTACACATCTGGGGGAGTGGATACACATGAATGGCGTGTGTGTGTGTGTGTGTGTGTGTGAGGCTGCAGGTGCATGGCTGATTCAGTTTGTGTGCTTATGCTTGCATTGCCGTTTGGGTGTGTGTGTGTTTTATAACTGGTTGCTAGGCAAGGGATGAGATAAAGCCTTTAACTGAGACACAGGAGATTTCCAACTTGCTCTTCTGTTGAGCTGCTGAATACACAATAGGATGGAGTTCAGCAAAGTTCACATCAACCACTTCTGAATACTAACTCAATGCTACATGAATATGAATTTGTGTTAGTTAGTCTGATTTTTTTTTTTCCACAGGAAAGAGAATTCAGAAAAACACCTTGCAGCCAAAACAAAGGCAAAGATGTTCACGCACAAGGTAAGGGCACATACACCCCCAAGACTTTGAACTATCAACTTGACATCAACAAAGACAGGGCATTAGCACAGGCATAAGGTAAACTCTGTATTTTGCATATAAATATTACCAATCAGCTCAGAAAAACAAGCTAAGCTGTTGACAAAGGCTAGATAAAAGGCTCATGCCTCTGTGTGCACCCTTACAGTGGGTTAGAGCTAGACTGATTTATGAGTCAGCTGGTATTATCAGCCAATGTTGGCCCATCACAGACTGTGACCCAATCTGGCAAAACGAGTCGCAAGTTATTTTCCTAAGAATTTGCCAAATTCTTATGCAAATAGCACATGAATCAGCGCTGTATTATTGATCATTTCCGGGTTCACTGGGTGTTCTTAGCAACAAGAGAGAGATCGCTTACATGCTTCGAGCGCTATTATTGGCTTTGTCCTCCAATCCTCCAAGTTCGGTTCTTCTACCAGATGCCTGCAATCTTGAGGGTCCTGCACAGTGTCTTAGCTGTTCCTAGGACTGTGCTCTTCTGGACAGATCTCGGATGTTGTTCCTGGAGTCACAGTTTGCGGGCCACTGCCCCAATTGTTCATTTTATTACAGGGACCACTGTTAACATCACTTTCCACATCCTCTTTAGCTTTTCTCTCGACCCTTGGTATTTATCGAGCATCGAGCTGTTCTTTCTTTTTGATGTTGCCATCACTTGGTATTGCAACATTTATCACCATAGCTTTCTTCCTCTGCTTGTCCACCACTACTATGTGCGGTTGGTTAGCTCCGTCATTCTGAACCACCCGTGGGGGTATATCCCAATTTGACCTAGGGACAGGTCATACTTATCACAGATGTTCCTGTATATTATGCCAGCCACTTGGTTATGGCGTTCCATGTATGCCCTGCCTGCTAGCATCTTGCACCCTGCTGTTATGTGCTGGATTGCCTCAGGGGCATTTCTGCTCAACCTGCACCTGGGGTCTTGCCTTGTGTGGTAGACCCCAGCCTCTATTGAGCTGTCTTTCAGCCCAGCTTTGTCCAGCTATTGGTAGGTTGTAGGTGGTACATGCCCTTGGGTTTCTGCTGCTTGAGGTATTTGCTAAGCACATGTGACCATCTTCCCGATGTCTTCATGGATCATTGTTGTTTCATCTAGGATAGTGGTTCTGACATTCACTTCATGCAGTGCTGTGTGCATGAAGTGTTGCGTGCATGAAGTGCTGTGTGCAACATATTTTGAAGCATACTGAAGAATGTGATCAGCAGTTACATTATACCTTTGTTTGCCTGCAATATTTGTTTGGAGAATGCTTTCTAATAATAAATTGTACTGAAATTGGACTATTTAAAGGTTTTCTTACATACACTTAGCCTGATTTTATTCCTCCTCATTTAATCAGCTAAGAAATTAGTCACCGGAACATCCCTAGAAGAAAGAATGGGTACTTGTGCCCCTTTTTATGTAACCGGTGAAGCATAGCTAAGAGCACAGTTTCCTGACATCTTTGTGAAGTGAAGCAGCCAGTCTTGGATGTCTCCTGGTTTCATGGGAACCTGCTTCTTTTTGCCCTCTTTGACATAGGTGGGTAGTGATTGCAGTTGCAGACTTCCAGCACCTGTGCTGAAGAATCTCACTGTCTACCTCTAAGAAGTAATTTTTGCGAGCAATGCCACTGGCTGTCCACTTTATCTGCAGCCATAGCTCTTGAGGAGACCCATATGCTCATTTCTGCCATTAGCAGCTGGACACCCATTACTCTTGGGGTGCACCTGGACATATAGTTAACACTGAGCACATTCCTGTGTACTGTTTATGATGCTGTCTCCATGCCTTATTTGGAATGGATTATCACCACTTTTATAGCCAGTGATTTGCAAGTTCACACTTATCAAACACTTCCTTAAAGTTTAGTTCACTCAGATTAAAATGAGTGAACTAAACTTTAAAAAACTGACTAGTTCAAATTAATTTCTTCATTCTTTCTTTATTCTTATTTTAATTGTTCTCTGTGAGCCCTTGCTTCACAGAGAGATTACTCTTAATATGAGTTTTTCTGTGTTTTAGCATGTGATCAAATTTTTTTTCACTTGCTATTTATTACTAAACATTTAAAAAAATGTGCTAACCAGTGAAATGAATGCTACACATGTACTATAGCCACATAAAAATAAAATGATTATACTCAAAATTATGTCAAGTACAGTAAAATGGGTTTCAACAGAGCAAATAACAAAAGCATACACTTTGCACTTGTTTTTACTGCACTACAAACTTCTTAAAGTATGTTTGAAAAGAACAAAGAAAACAAAATGGATAGATACAAAATACAATACTATTCACTTAAAAGTAAATACTGCCTAGAGAGTGAGTTGCCTTGGTGGAGGATTGTGTGCTCAAAGTATTTATTTTTTACATCTGTAGTCAATAGGTAGCTCACATAAAACTATTCAGTTCAGATTTATTTATTTATATAGTGCCAAATCACAACAACCATCGTTTCAAGGTGCTTTATATTGTAAAGACCCTACAATAATAGAGAGAAAACCCAACAATCAAACAAAACAAACATGGGTGGACTGTGGCTATGCTGCCCCCTTCTGGAGGCGCTGCCATTAAAAAGACGGACACAATAGCGAAAACATATAAGGATAAGTGAGGAAAAAAAATCATCTCATACTTTGTATACATACATACACATACACAGTATAAGATTACAAAAACCTCTGCGATAGTGCAGGAAATATGGCATATAGTATGGGAGCACAAGGGTGGGGAGGGGCGGGGATGGAAGGGATATTTGTGTAATATGCACATTGAAGGACATATACTGCTCAAAAATGATTCTTTAATGTTACTGGAGGCCAAGGTAATGCCATCCAGAGTAAGTATCTGGTTAGACACCATGTTTCTAAGATTTTCGGGCCAAGTACAATAACTTCAGTTTTATCGCAATTTAGAAGCAGGAAATTAGAGGTCATCCATGCCTTTATGTCTTTAAGACATTCCTGCAGTTTAACTAATTGATGTGTGTCATCTGGCTTCATGGATAGATATGGGTATCATCTGCATAACAATGAAAATGTATGCAATGCTTTCTAATAATACTGCCTAAAGGAAGCATGTATAATGTAAATAGGATTGGTCCCTGCATGGAACCCTGTGGAACTCCATAATTAAGCTTAGTGTGTGAAAAAGACTCCCCATTTACATGAACAAATTTGAGTCTATTAGATATGATTGAAACCATTGCAGCACAGCACCTTTAATACCTATGGCATGCTCTAACCTCTGTAATAAAATATTATGGTCAACAGTATCAAATGCTGCACTGAGGTCTAGCAGTACAAGCACAGATATGAGTTCAGAGGCCATGAGAAGATCATTTGTAACCTTCACTAATGCTGTTTCTGTGCTGTGAATTTCTACAACTATTCTTTGAAGAATTTTTGAGAGTAAAGGAAGTTTGGAGATTGGCCTATAATTAGCTAAGACAGCTGGGTTAAGTGATGGCTTTTTAAGTAATGGTTTAATTACTGCCACCTTGAAGGCCTGTGGTACATAGCCCATTAATAAAGATAGATTGATCATATTTAAAATTGAAGTATTAATTAATGGAAGGAGCACTCTTGTAGGAATGGGGTCTAACAGACACACTGATGGTTTGGAGGAAGTAAATATTGAAGTTAACTCAGAAGATAAGTTGGGAGAGCCTCAGTAGTATCTCAGTAGTATTGAAAGTAGCTGCGTAATAATATGTCTTTGAGATGGTTATGAATAATTTTTTCTCTAAAACGTTATTTGTGAAGAAATTTCTGAAGTCATTACTAGTTAAAGTTAAAGAAATACCTGCCTGGCTACAGTGTTGAAGAGAAACCTGGGGTTGTTCTTTTTTCTTCAATCAGTGATGAATAGTAAGATGTTCTAGCTTTGCAAAGGGCTTTTTTTTCCTTTTATTTTTATAGAGCAACAAGCTCTTTTTCCAGGCTAAATGAAAATCTTCTAAATTAGAGCGATGCCATTTCCTCTCTAGCTTACAGGTTATCTGCTTAAGCTGCACATTTGTGAGTTATACAAGGGAGTCAAGCACTTCTGATTTGAGGCTTTCTTTGTCAGAGGAGTCACAGTATCTAAAGTCATACACAGTGAGGATATAACACTACTAATAATATAAGATAATCGCCCTCTGTGGGAGTAGAGTTTAGGTAGCTGCTCTGTACAGTGGTGGCACATGGCATTGAATTGGGGGGAATTATATCCTTAAACTTAGTTATAGCACTTTCACAAAGACATCTACTGCAATGAAATTTATTCCCCGCTGCTGTGTAATCCATTATTCTAAATTTAAATGTTATTACGAAATGACCAGATGAGAGTTTTCAGGAAAAACTATACAATAGACAAAAAGCATGCAGTTAATACAGAAAACAAATACAAACACCTTATTATACAAAAAGGAGTTAAAAGTGACCACAGACCTGGTTTGCCATAAGCCACTGCTTGAGATGTGGCTTTAAAAGTTTGATATGTAGAGCTCTGCTTTAGGAAGTGGGGCAAGTCTATGCAAAAACTTATCTATACAGCAAAACAAGCAGACTAGCACTTGCTGTGCTGTCAGGCTGTATTTCAGGTTTGTTGCATCAGCTCACAGTACCCATTTACTCTTATGAGAGTGAGTGATGCTGACATCATATTCTTTATTTGAAAGCACCATTATTTCAGTTCACTGGAAACATGCAAAGAAGAGAAGTCAGTTTCTATGAAAGTCTACGAGACTGACCCTTCTTCTAACTTGTTTTCAGTACATCCTAATGTTTATTTTGAGAGTTATTGTCCCAGTTACACATAAACTTGTCATAGTTACAGTAAACTTGATGATAAAGCAGGATATTTTTTAGGACGTGGCTATCTTGTGGTTGACAAGTCACTGCTGTGTGGGCGTGGGCACCTCGGGTTCTTAGTTAGAGCCACTCTTCACATCTCACATCTCTAGAAACGTAAAACCACGATGGATAAAATGCAAAACTTGAGGCTTCTAAGGAGCACAAACCAATGGGTGACCTAGCATAGTGGTTACACCCATCCTCTGTGTACAGTCATGTGAAAAAGAAAGTTCTCACAGAACTGCAAAAAGTCCTGTGAAAAACTAAGCACAGCCAGACTTCTTCCATAGGAATTAATAGAGTAAGTAGCAGCCAGGTATGGCTAACCAAATGCACTTGATTAACTGATCATCAGCAAGTATGAGCACCTCTAAAAATGCAGACGTTTGGGGACTCAGGTGTGAGTCAACACAGTGCCAGAGTTTTCCCAGGAGTGGATGTCCCAGCAAACTCACCCCAAGGTCAGACTGTAAAATGCTTAGAGGAACTGCAAAAAACCCCAAGAGCTACATCTCAGACTCTACAGGACTCACTTAGCTTTTGAAATGTTTATGAAAGCATAATTAGAGAAAGACTGAACAAGTGCAGCTTATTTAGAAGGGTTTCCAGGAGAAAGCCTCTTCTCTCTAAAGAGAACATGGCAGCACAGCTTAGGTTTATAGTCTCATCTGAACAAACCACAGCACAAAGCTGTACAAAATAAAATCCTTTACAGTCTTTAAAATTTCTGATATTGATTGTGTTGTAACTCTGGGACCTAATCTTTTCAGAAATTTAACCTGTTCTGCTGGTCACTGGTGCACACTTGCTGCACCTTATATGTGAATAGAAAGACAAAATCTGGACCTCAATAATTTCCAAACCCTGGTTGCGTATCTGAGTTGGTGTAACATAAAAGAGTTTATAGCCATTTTAAATGACCACAGGTTGAAATACAGAGATAAGAGCATGTAATTTTTCTTGTTACTTGTACACACCTGCCCAACTGCTGTGTGGTATTATTGTTCACATTAACGGTCTCAGAAAGAGCCACCCCGATTTTTAGCTGGGTGTGTGATTAGTTGAGCAGATCAATTGATTAAACACTTTCTACCTTTGCAGGACATCACTAGAAATACTAATCGGTCAAAAAAAATTGTACATGCTTTATCACACTTATACAATTACACGAACGGTTTGATTTAAGCTCTTGCGCAGTCCTTCGGCCACTAGCTGGAGATGAAGCTCTCCCAATCTGTGTGTCCGATTGTTAACCGCCAAAGTGGAAAATTTGTTATTTTTGTTGTACAATATCTACTCCGGTCCTCCACAGGTTATTTTTTCCTTCCCCCTTTGACTTGCTGTAAGGATATTAATCCAGGGTGTGTTCAGTCTTTGCAAAGAGAGCCTGGCGGGCCATTAAAAAATGAAATTCACTCCATCCATGTGAGCCAAACTGCATTCACCAGGTCACACGACACAAGAGAACTGGCTCCAGGCACAGGAACATCAACAGAGAGCAACAAAGATAGTCACTGAGACAGTTTTCAGCAGGATATAAAATACTTGAATTGACCACTATTTTCAGCTCCAAATTACTCAGCCAGTGTCGGGGGGCCATTTATGGTCACATGACAATTGGAGAATGTTGTTTATGAGATAGGCCTGGAGAAGAAAAGGAAATCGCTACAAACCATGTCGGTCTCCTTAAACTTGGAGCGAGGCAATGTAACACCTGTCTCTTTGACGAGAATGGAAAATGAAAAAGATCAGTTCAGACGGGTGGATACAAAATCCTTCAAGCTTGACTGTGCCCTTTGTGATGACCATTTCTCAAGAGGCCAGGGTACTGAAGAAGAAAAAAACATCAGATGGAGATGCACACAAGGCACATGTCCTGCTTGCTTGCCAGAACAGAAGTAGATAGCTCAGGTACTAGCCTTAGTAGTTTTTTCTTTCATTAGCTTGTTGCAGTACCTTTTTACACAGTAGCTTGTGTACTGTATGTGAATTTTTATCTGCTGTAATAGCTGATAGCAGTATATCATTTACTTTGGGACCCTTTTGTTTGTTACTGTACTTAAGTAGAATTTTCGGGTATCTGTACTTAAGTATTTATTTTTCTGACAACTTTTTACTTCCTATATTTTTACACAAATATCTGTACTTTCTACTCTGGAGCACTGCCCTCAGGGGTTACACTGGAACCCAGTGCAGATGTCTGTAAGTTGTGTTACTTCAGCATCTAACTAGCGCTACTCAAGACGTGCGAGCATAAAGGGAATAACGTGGTGTAGCAGGTAATTTCAAATACAGCGTTTCTAATTGCTCAACAAATATCAGTAAACACACAAACTGTGTGCAGTTTGTCACGCAGTGTGTCTGCTAGCTAAATGTACAGCTGCTGTATTTCCCAGAATGAGAGAAGTTCACTCAGAGATGGAGAAAGATGTAAAAAAGAGGACGGGAGAGGAAGAATAGAGGTTATATTTAAAGGTAAGGACTGCAAAATAAACTGAGGTATACTAACTTTGTATGAAAATACTCTGCAGTTTAGTGCAGGATAAACAGGTTAGTTTGCAGTACTGTACTTACAGTAAAGCTCTGTGTGGGACTGGTGCACAGTGGCTGTAAATTGTTATTAATATAGCAGGTTCATATAGCTTTACACAAAAATGGCTGGTAGAAATGTCTTTCAATAAGCTACTTTTACTTTCTTACTTTGAGAACTTGAAGAAGTTGAATCAGTACTTCAACTTTAGTATTTGTACTTCTACTTAAATAAAGAATGCCTGTACTTTTGCCACCTCTGAAAAGAACTGGACTTGATGTCCGCTGAGTTTTTAGCCTCCCATGCTGCCTGAAAGCAGCCTGCTTCCTATAATTTACTTTTTTTTTGAAAATGATCTGCTAATTAAAATTTTATTTCCCTTTCAAATCCCATGAGTGAAAAATATATGCAAGGCTCGCAAAGAAGATCTTGTGCCATTTGAGACACAAATTGCTGCAATATGCCCGCTCAGTACGGACTCTCAGTGTTGTATAAACGATTACCTGCATCGGCTTTTGTAGTAATGATGCAGCAAGTGTGCACAGTAGGCAGATTCTGTGGTTCCCTCGGCATGAAGGAGCACTTTGTTTATAACTAAGTAGTTGAGGAATACCCCTTCCACTGTCAGGGTTCAGAGTTATATTCCCATTGGAGCCACTCGTATTAAACACAAGAACACAGTTTGGCTGAGGCAAACAGCAAAAGGGTTTGTTGCATTTGCCCGAGGTGTCTTATTACCCATTTGCACAGCCGCTTTTTTTTAGTCAGCTAACGCTTCACCTGTCCCCTTCTACTCTTGCAGTATTTTAAAATGCATCATCAAAAGGGCTCAGGCTCAGGGTCACGAGGGCACGGACAGAAAGACTTAAACACAGCTTCTTCCACAGTGCTTAAAGCTCTGCTGTAAGCCAGAGCATGGACTTGACACTATGTATGTCAGTGCACTTCACACTCTGCGCCTTACTTTATGGCCCTTTAGGCCTGCATCATCTTATTTTTGCTGCTATTTATATTAATTTATATTTGCTGCTATTTTCTTGGTTGTTGTCTTTGTCCTTATTTATATGCTTGTTAAATTTATATCTTGTTCTCATTTATATGCCGCTGTGAAAAAAGGGTGAGCTGTCAAATTTTGTTGCATGGAAATGTGCAATGAATTTCTGATTCTAATTCTAAAAAGTTTGCCGGTGTGTGTATGGTCTAATTACAATCTAGTTGCCAGTTATTTGATAAAGTTGATGCTTTATCTCTTGTCTATGTCTCTACTATCAGGAGAGGAGGTCCTTTATCATTTCTCTTGCCTCCCCTCTGCCATTCTGTGTTTCAGATCTTGTTCTTTCCCCAAACGCATACATGCATTCAAACAGTCTCCAACCTTCTCCAATTTAGGAATGCAAGCACAAAATGTCTCATAAAGAAACAAGATCATTAAGACTTTATGGTGAGATATAAGATTTCAAATCTTGGTTAGATGAGGAGCTCTTGCAGCGTGGGCCTCTCTTCTCCTCTCCTTCTAGGTCTTTCTTCCTCTCCTCAGGTGACAGAGTGATGGATTAAGCCCAAATAAACTCGTTCATCTTTCAATTAGAGCCAGTGTTGAGGAGGTGCCAGCCATTATGAAGCTGTCTGGAAGACTGGGAGCAAGGTAGTGATGGAGAGAAGAAGGGAGGAAAAATGGGTGATAGTGAGTTATGGCATTAGTGCGAGGGACAGAGATAGAAAGGTGTTTGTAAAACGCAGAGTGGGAAAAGAAGTGAGAACAAAATAAGAGTTTTGTGTGTGCGGGGAAGAAATGTGTTGGCTGAGGGAGCACATCCAAGTATTAAAACATCAGTCAGAATAGAACTCCCATGCCTGACTGACCACCCGCGGCCCACCTCCTCACGTCACCCCCACCGTGGTTTGCACTTTTACGCAACTTTGGTTTTCACTGATTTGATTTTTTCCCCCTCCCCTCTTTTGTTTCTTATGACTCTGTTGATTTATTTTATTTTTTTAATGGTTGACTCATAACTGGAGAGCTGTGGAGTATGTGGAAAGGCCCTTGCATATGTAGTACTGCAAAAAACAAAACAAAAAAAGTTTCAGCACTTCAGATGTTTAGATTGCTATCCATCAAGCAAAAGCCCCAGCGTGGCATCTGATTGGAATCAAATTTATTGTCAAGCTTGATGACAAACCAAAGCTTACAGTCATTGCTGATGTGGATAAAGACTAAATACTGTTTCAGAACATGCAGACTAGAAATAAGTTAATTTATCTGCCAGTGCATTAAGATCATCAGACTTGGTAAGATTTCTTGGAAAAGCTTTATAAAAGTCAAGTGTTTTGAAAAAGTAAAACAACTTGAGTCAAATGAGCTCAAAACTAGCTGGCGAGTTCTCCTCTCAGTGGTTTATTTCTTTGGTGACACACTGCCCGGTCATCAAATGTCACACACTTTAAGACGTTGTTGATTATGTTTCGATAAGCTTGTGCAATGTCACATAAATTATTTGCAGAATTACATGATTTTTTTTTCTTATACTGATGGGAAGGGCTTCTTCAGCACATCCCAAATATTGTCAGTGGGGTTAAGGGCTGAACTCTATGGTGGCCAATCCATGTGCAAAAATGTCTCATTCCTCATGAAGCCCGATGAATCCTGGTGTTGTCATCTTGGAATATGCCCGTGCCATCGGAGAAGACGATCTTGATTTGATGGGAGAAAACTTGGTCATTCAGTATATTCAGCTGACCTCATTTTTGGGCACATAATGTTGTTGAACCAAGACCTGATCCACTGAAGCAACTCCGGATCATAACACTGCCCCCACAGGCTTGCGCAGTGGACACTAGGCATGATGGGCGCATCACGTCATCCATCTCTTGTCTTACCCTGATGCACCCATTAGTTTGGAACAGAGTAAGTCTGGACTCATCAGACCACATGCCTTTTTTCCCATTGTTCCAGCGTCCAATCTCGATGTTTCCTGGCAAACCGAAGCCTTTTTTTCCCTGATTAGCCTCACTGTTTTTTTAAGGCTCTCCAGCTGTTTAGTTCAAATCCCTTGAGTTCTCCTGCGTTGTGCGTGCGGAAATGGTCTTACTTTCATTTTTAACATAGCTGTGTGTTTTTTTTTTATGATTTGATCTTACCAAACATTTAAGTGATCTCTGGTCGCAATGACTCAAACTTTTTTCCCAACCACATTTCTTCCTCAGAGAAACTGTTCTTCTTCTTTTTGGCATAGATTCAACAAGTTGCCGGAAACATTCCTCAGAGATTTTGGTCCGTGTTGAGACGATGACATCACACATTTGCCGCTGATTTGTCAGCTGCACAATTGTGATTTCCTGTTTCACAACTACACAAAGGTGTTCTATTGGATTGAGATTTGGTGACTATGGAGGCCATTTGAGTGCAGTGAACTCATTGTCATGTTCAAGAAACCAGTTTGAGATAATTTGAGCTTTTTGACACGGTGCTTATCCTGCTGTGGCTACCCTGTGGTCATAAAGATGGGTGTACATGGTCAACAACAATACCCAGGTAGATGGTGACATATAAATGATAGTGATTTGGCACCGAGGACCCAAATGTGGCACACCATTACACTACCAACAGGCTGAACTATTGCAGGATGGATGCTTTTATGTTGTCTACACTAAATTCTGACTCTACCACGTTGCAGCAGAAATCAATACTCATCAGATCAGGCGATGTTTTTACAATCTTCAGTTGTCCAGTTTCAGTGAGCCTGTGCAAACTGTACCCTCAGTTTCCTATTCTTAGCTGTCAGCAGCAGCACCTGCTGATGCTGTAGCCCATCTGCTTCAAGGTTTGATGTGCTGTGCATTCAGAGATGCTGCATGCCTTGGTTGTAACAAGTGGTTATATGAGTTACTGTTGCCTTCCTATCGGCTTGAAGCAGTCTGGCAAATCTCCTCTGACCTCTGGCATCAACAAGGCATTTTCACCCAGAGAACTGCTGCTCAATGGATGGTTTCTCTTTTTCAGGACATTCTCTGTAAGCCCTAGGGATGGTTGTGTGGGAAAATCCCAGTAGATCAGCAGTTTCCAAAACACCAACCAACCATGTCATGTTCAAAGCCACTTTAATCACCTTTCTTCCCCATTCTGGTGCTCCGTTTGAACTTTAGCAGGTTTTCTTCACCATGTCCACATGCTTGAATGGAGTTGCTGCTATGTAATTGGCTGATTAGGTATTTGCGTTAACAAGCAGTTGAACAGGTGTACTAATGAAGTGTCTGAGTATCTTAGTTATTTAAAGATCTTAAATTGACATCTGGTGTTAAAAATCTGCCAAATCACAGATGCACATCCCTTTGCTGTGGCTCCGGCTTATTTACCAGGAATTAAAGAAGCTTAAATTGTCTGCAAATGGTTCTACAAAGCACTTTGTCATTCACTTTGGACTTAAAAGAATGTAATAATTTGTATTACCTTTGTGAGACACTAGGTTTAAATTGAGATCCTTCAGCACAGAGTTGGTGTTTCCCTAAACCTTCCCAGGTTGACAAGTTTCAGTTTCAGAAATACTGTGTTGTGTTTTGACAAAATACAGCCTTGGTAGTTTCCTCGTGTATAAAAAAGAGAAATGATTTATAAGATGTCATAGATAAAAAGTCTTAAAAGACACATTATGGTTGTAAAGAGTGTCTGGCGGTAATTTAGTCTGATGTGCATAATGCGGTATCTTTTTCATCTCCATAAGATGCTACAGTTGGATAAAAGATTGCAAGTCATAGTTTTTGCACCGTGCAACAGATGGCCCCCATATACCTGTAGCCCTTCTCTTAACATCACCGAGTCAGTCTGGAATTACTCGAGACAGGCGGCACTCCAAGCATTCCACTATGCTTGCAATAACCTACCTGCCAAGTCGCTAGAAATTGTACATTTTTCAAATCATCTTCACTTTACTTTCAACGCCTAAATTGTTTGCACAGTAAATGTGGGTGTAAGCATTGATATTTGTCTGCAAATTTGTGTACTTAATCTCACAGTGTGCGCGCTCATATTTCTTATCATAGTGTGTAAATACAGTATGCGTATTTATATACAGTAATAATGTGTGCGGGTACAAGGGGAAGAAAAAGACAGTGGTGTTTGAGGAGGCTGTTATGACTTAGTACCCTCGCTTTCATTCTCACCTAGAAACCAATACCGAGTTGTTGGCATATTTTTATTTCTTCCATTTTACTTCTTCTCCTTCTTCAAGGAATATTATGTACTGTAGGCACACAGGGACGAGTTCTAATGAATTTGAATGAGCGTCTCAATTTATTTTCCATGTTTTATTTATTTTTTCAGGGTTTGGGGAGTAAATTGAATCGACGGCGGTGATGCGTGCGCTAGTCAGGAGCAATATAGGGACCTGCTGTTCTGATTAAGTTCCTGTTATGGAGCCGTTCATTATTGATTTCATTTCTCCTCACTTCTCCTCCCTCTCACATTCACATTTACTCCATATCTCTTTCTTCTCAGCAGGGCTCTCCCTCATTCTCTGTGCTTCTTATTCTTTCCTGCTTCTTCGCAGTCAGCTTTTGTCCAAAAGCAGCAAATTGTCACTTATAAAACTAAAAAACCCCAAAATAAAACTCATTATTTTTGTAATTTAATACTGAATTTTTCTTTCTTCTACTAATCCCACTAGTGTTTGGCTTTTGAGGTTGCTTACATATGCTATTGCCAGCATTGTCTAGTTCTTACAGGCAAACATGCATTCAAGAACAGCTGTAATTTATTTATTAACCACATAAATACAGAGATCAAAATTTGAGCAGCATAGTTTGTGTTGATACACTGATTAAATTTTCTCTCTGTGCTCTTAGAAGAGCTTTGTTAGAACGAGGACTACTGATGTGACGGATTTTCACAATATGCAGCTAAAAATGTAATAAGATTCATATTAGATCATAAATTATTCTTGTACGGGCTTTATATTTCTCATGTGTTGCTGTACATACACATGGCTGCGTCACTGTAAATCACTAGTTGTTTGTTTGTCTTTACACAAGAGCGCTCTGTGGACCACACTCACACTGAGTCACTTACTGGCACTCATACACTCTTTGGGATTTCAAATCATTGTTCACCCTGCCCTGGAGGTTCTGGGATGTTCTTAGGTTTTTACAAAGAATCCAGCTAGACATCCAGCCAATGTTAAGAAATCTAAACATTTTTGTGAAATGCTTTGTCTCTTTGTTTCTATTTCCTAAATAAACCTGAAAGTCTTTTTTGTTTTGTTTTGCTTTGTTTTTTATCCCTCCATTCATCCATTTTCTGATGCTTATCCAGGTTGTCGGAGCAGCAATGTAAGCAGAAACTCCCATACCTCCCTCTCACCAGCCACCTCCTCCAGCACTTTTTGGGTGGGTAGGGGAGGGGGGGGGGGGGTTATTCCCAAGCCAGCTGAGAGACATAATAAAGAATTAGATGGCCTCTTAATTAATTACCTCTCAAAACAAAATGTCATTCTTCAAGTGTAACATAGGAATTGATTGAAATAAAAGTCAACAGTGTAATTTTAAAGGGGACATATGCAAAATCCACTTTTTTAGCCCTTAAATGCATTTTTTGTGTACTTTGAGTGTCTAAGAGTGCAGAAAATTTAAATGTATTCTCTCCTGGTGCTGCGTAGATATCTTTATATTCTTTTTGGGTCATATTTTTCAGCCTGTTCGGTTTTCTCTATTCACTGTTATGTTTTCTTGTCTGTTACGTCACAGTATTTGCTGTGGAACTGCTAAACAAGATCATGGACTTCTGGCTAACCAATCTCGTGAATCCTCCATTTTTTTCTCACAGAAATTTTGTAGTCCAAGTTCAGTTATGCTGAAGTTGCAAATAGACGAGTCAAAATGTTCAGTTCTTGGGTGTATTAACCCACATGATTCCCTACATCGCTCCCCGGCATCAGAGCCTCTTCGAAGTGCCTGTTTCTCTGCCGGTAGCTAATCGTATCGCTGCTATCAAACTACAAAAATGGCTGAACAGGGTGGAGTGGAACGCTCTGCGACCTGGAGGGGGGCGGGGTGTGAAATGTCTCATTCACATTTAAAGAGAATGCACCATAATGAGCTGCTCTAAGATGCACCTCAGAACAGGGGTAAACGGCGGGTCTGTGGAGCTGCAATAATGAGGAATTCAGATGAAAGCATTGCAGTTCTACTTTATATAGACCACAAGTGAATGATTTACATATGAAAAGGAAGGATTTAAAAGCATGATATGTGCCCTTTAAGCTTTAAAAAGGGCACAAAGTAAAACTGCCTTTCTGTGGGTGCTTGGTGGTTATATTCACACAGTGGCCATTTGATGGATCCGTGCAGTCTAAGCAGAGAAGTTCTTGATTTTGGCAAATTCAATGCCCAGTGTGAGTTAATAGCTTTTATATGTTTTAATACAATTATAACATGTCTATGCCTTTCAAAGCAAACCCATTCAGCATGCAACAGCTGTTGCACAAAAACTGCAGCACTGTCATGCTTCTGGTGGAATCTGGCCTCTTGTTTTTGTGTTAGAAGTGCAGGTTTGTGGACAGAAATAGATTTGACAGTAATTTTTGTTTGGCTGTCATTACATACCAAACTGGGGACAATTTTCTAACCAACTGACTGGTTTGGGACAAATACACCTACTCCCCCCTTCCCACAGATATCGGACACTCTTTTCTCTTTAGTACCTCAGGAAAACAAAGGTCTGAAGCGCTCATGGAGCTTTAAAGAAAAAAGGTTCTTGAATAAAACTGAATTCCCTTCAGGGAAGAAGAATCTCTTTGTAAGGGATTAAGTAGTGCTAAATAGTCTGCAGCTGTGTTGAGACTGAACTATGGTTAGGAGGCCAGCTGAAGTCCTCTGTCTGTGTTATTATGACTAACTTCCTATACCCTGACCTCTCCATGAGTCAAAAGCCAAGTCATAGAAAAAGGAATGCAGTGACAGGTTCCATGGAAAAAAGAAGAGGAGGACCTGTTGTTTTTAATGAGCATCTGGCCTTTTCCACTGGCTGGCAGGTTCGTGTGCTGGCAGTGTGGATAGCAGTTTGGACCACAGACGGGCCGGCTATAGCTAAGGTTTTTTTTTTTTGTTTGTTTTTTTTCCTCCCCTAATATTCTTAATTTGCCTGGCTTCTTGATTTCTTCTTAGTTCCTTACTGGTTTGCTGGCTACACGCGTGACAGTTCTCATGCTACAGTCTTATTTTTCGCCATATACATCTGTCTGGTGTATTTATTTATGCAGTTCATCACATATAGGCATTTGTGAGCTCATCTTTAAAGTAAGCTTTCACATCTAGTTTTGTCTGGCAGCGTTAGTTTGCCTTTTTAAAGAAACTACCCTGTCAAGAGTTTGGCCTTCATACCCCAAACTGAGAGTGGCCTGCTGAAACATCTGTGGTCTTGGCTGGGAATGAGTGGCTACAGATAGACTGGGATTTAGGATCTTAGATGTGGAGTGGGGTAATGGGGAAGTTGGCTGGGGGTTATGAACTGGGAACATGAGGTGAGGTGAGGGTAAGGGTATGTGGCTGGGAAATTTGGAAAGCTAGGAATTTAGGACTGGACTTGAGAGTTTGGCATTGGGTGATGAGAGGATGGAGTGAGTTGGGTTAGGAAGGATAGGGAAAGGGTGTGGTGAATTTTGGGAAACTGAGGTTAAGACTAGGACAAATGCTGTTGCAGAAACTGCAGGATCTTAATTTTATAGCTGTACAGTATTTCTGAAAATAGCAAATGTGCCAAATGGACTTTGACTTAATCACTTCAAATACCCAACAGAATAAATCACTTTAATGCTAAGTCAATGTTTTTACAAAGGGATTTTGTGTAAGAGAGACACTAAGAATTAGGTCGCCTACAAGGCTAAGGAAGAGGCCTGTGTTTCTGTGATGTGGAAACTGTGGTGGAGCATAACTCTGGAGCTGGTTTAGGGTCCATGAATTGAGGCTTGTGGGCACAGAGTTGGGTGTTTTTTCTGTTTTTGGGACCGCAAAGGAAGGCTCATGTTGAAAAGGGCCTGCTATAGCTGAAGCTGTAGCAAATGAATGGATGGATTCGAGATAAGTTGGAATACAAAAAGAATTTGGACGGAGCTGGAGCATGTGAGAGTGCAGTTGGCTTCCCGGCTGGGAAATTGGTCTGGGGGGTTAGTGCGGGGTTGGGTGAGGGTCATTTGATGCTATTTTGGCTGTTCCCGGATTCAGTAACGGCTGGATATGAAGAGGGTCTCTCTTTCCCCGACTCCCTCCCTCCCCGCTCTCTCACAAACACATACATGCACATGCACAAACTCCTTTCATGTTAGGCCAGTTGCATCCAGCGCTGGGGAGACTTTTGGGAAGATGATATTATGGATGATACGGAGCACAAGATGACTCAGCCACAGGAATCCCAGAAAACCCACAGTGGTTGGCTGGACTACATAGACAGAGAGGGACAGTGAAACAGAGGGAGGCAGGGAGGAAGTGTGTGAGTGAGAAGTATAAAAGCCAAGGAGAAGTAAAGGAGAAAGGGAGTCATGGGAATCTGTCATTGGAGTTGTCATTTTTGTTTCTGGCTGTTATTAATGTGACTTTCCTTTTTAGTTTTCACTTTAGCAGTCCATTAAAACAAGTACACAATCACTGATGCACACAAATAGAAGAAACATTAACATCCAGTAACAACTTGTCAGATCCATATCAAGTTGACTGAGAAAGTATGAATGTCTTCATTTAAGCACGCGCTTTCTGCTGTAGGCAGTGACGTGCGGTCAGGGGAGGCAGGTGAGGCAGTGTCTCACCTGTCATCATGACAAACAAGACACTAAGAATGATAAGAGAAAATACATTTGACCACTTGACTGTTCTATAAATCTGTTTTTTTTAAAACTGTTTTCTGAATTATTTCAATACGTTAATGCTCAAAATCACGGAATTTACGCATCGCCTGTTCAAACACATGGAAGAAATGCGGGGTGAGCCGGTGCGGTGCTGTGGCTCACCTCTGGTGGCGCTGTGTCACATACAATAAATGAAGCAGGCGGTTGGCGCATACACATTGCTGTCTATCTTTATATCGCCAATATACATGTTTGATTACACATGTGCTACACATGCTGATGTTCCACAGTCTAATATATGGAATGAATGTGTGACATGTTTATTCTTTGTGATCGGTCATGAATGTACGGTGAAAATACACAGAGTGAGGCAGAAAGTACCGTGCCGCACCGATAGGGGGCAGTGTTGTGGCAGCATGGACTTCATCTTCAAATAAAGGTAAGATAATATGGTTTTTAATTTATTTAAAAAGAGAGTCGCCGCCCCCCCCCCAAGAAAATAGTTTGACCTTACATTAAATATTTTGTTTTTCTTGTTCTGGACTGGTGGGTAATGTTCATTGTTATGGTTAGCTGGTACAGTTTTTTGTACTCTGCACATCCCTGGTACTTTGCTGCATCCCAGAATGCAAAGCATACCTGCCTACGGGAAGGCCTTTAGCTCAAACTTGGAGCGTACACCAGGTGTTTGGGTAGGATCGATGTTGGCTCATGTTCCCACCATAAACAAAAAGCTCTGGAGTTTGTTTGGAACTGGACTGAGACCTCTCCTCCAAGGGGCCTTGGTGTTTTATTGGTCCTCCCTCAGTTCAGATCCACACAAATGAACTTCACCAAGGGGGAAAACTGAACAAGTTTGATTTACATGGACGAAAGGGCACAAGGGTGAAAACAGCCTTATGTCTCTGACTTTATTCATTATTTGGTAACCTTAAGAACAACGCCTTTGTAAGTTCTCTCATCTTCTATTATTGTCTTTGGTTTCGTTTATAGCACAAAGAAGGAAAAGGCTGCAGCTCTTCCAGATGCACATCTGGCTTTCTATCAGTAGGTAATAGTAAAATAAGCAATGCTTAGTTGTGGAGGGAGATACCATTACTTTCTTAATAAGCCAAAGATTTGTGGGGAATGTGGTTTTAATGTTTTGGAACACCAGCAACGTCTACAGCGTGATTTAGACATTAGTCTTCTCTAGCAAGGTCTTAAGGTCATTGTGCAACAAGACCGCAACTAATTTGAGAATGATGGATTAAATGTTAAATGTCCAACATGTAAGTCGTCTCCTTTTTTGCCTTTGACTCTGTGCTGTGATTGGAGCTGACATTGTGGCTTTTATATGTTGTCCTGCCAAGCTGAACCAGAGGCAGGCCTGGGATCAGCTTGATTCCAATATGCTGTAACTGCTCTGTAGTTGGGCAGAGACAAATGGAAGGAAGTTGAAATGGCCAGGTGAATGGGGTTTTACGCTTTGTCTCTGTGGCTGCGTGCCTACCCACAAACTAGTTTTGTGAACATTTGTCTGTTCCTCCGTTTTAATGGTGACGGAGCGATCTGCAAAGTCAGTTATGTTTCTGCCAGCCCCTTTTCTCAAAATCAAAGCTTTCTAAAATGCAGAGAGGAAAGCTGAGGGAGACTCAAATTATGAGTAAACACTTATTGTAAGTGTGGATAGTAAAACCGTAATTTGCAACATAACGGCACAGATTTATTTTTATTGAAAGCAGAAATCCTTTTTGAATTAGAGGCAGTTTGTGTGAAAACTGGATGTGAACAAAAGAGTGTGAAATAACTGAGCCAAACATCTGTAAAGCTGTGGTGCAACAACAGATTTGGCATTTTATTAACAAAGGGGAGTTTTCACCCATAGTGCCACCAGCAGTGTCATACAATGGAGATACTATTTGATAATTAACAGCTTTTACACTTGCTCTTGTGCCAATCTGGCAATTTAAAATAAGCAGAGGAGTGGAAAAGTGCTGACTCACCACTGAGCTCCCGGTATCGTGTGCCTTCCAAACTTTCACTGTGTTGCAGTGACCTTGAGCACCGCAGAACAGCGAGCCTGTGAGTAACTCAGGAAAATGAGGAGTGAAATAGAGAGAGATAGGGAACCCTCCAGCTTGCTTGTCGACAGATAATCTGTCAACCCCCCACTGGTCCCCAGACTCATAGTACATGTGGCTTACACACACATATGCTATGTAGAACACACACACACACCTCTCACCAGCCGCCTACTCGTGCTGCACAGCTGAGTGTCTGACAGTGAGGTAGCTGGTGGAGAACGCACTTACCTCCCTCCTCTCTTCATCTGTTTCAGCTTCATCCATCACACCCTACACACACCTTTCTCTCCCTGTCTTTAACTTTCTGCCCTCTCTCTCCTCTGTTGTCTCTCTTCTCTATCATAACCTCTCTCTCTTTCTTCCTGTGGGTCTATCATGCTTTCTCCCTCCCTCGGTTTCTCCTCTTTCTCTCCAATTTATCTTTTTTTATTTGCCTTTGCCTGAACTCCCTGAGATAGTTGCAAAGAGAGAAGGAGGAAAAAAAAGTCATCAGTGGAAAAATGGACACTGTGGAGAACACACACTGGTCTGTAATCTAAGTACAAGCTGGAACACTCCTGATTATATTAGCCCTGTGATGTGCTGGAGCTAAGATGTAAAACAAGTCTCACCATGAATGGTGGCTGTTAATAAATTCAAAATTGCAAAGTATTGATTGGCTCACTCACTGTTCATCACATGTGTGCTGATGATGAACTCTGTGTGTGTGTGTGTGTGTGTGTGAGAGAGAGAGAGAGAGCGAGAGAGAGGGAGAGAGATGCTCATATAGATATTAGGAGTGGTAGTCCAGTAGTTTTGAGAATAATGGTATCAAGCCCTGGACACGGTCCTACCTAGCGGTTGCCATCAGGGCTTTAGTACCCTACAACTGACCCCTGCCTTTGATCAAAACAGACACACACACACACACACACACACCTACACACACACACACACACACACACATACAGATGTTAAATGTTTTGCTACTACCTACTAAGGATACCTAAGGTTCAAACATTTGTATGCATGCCAACCATTTGCATACATCGGTGAGCACATAGGAGTTACACACATAGTGTAGATGTAGCAATAGTCGTTTCATTTAAGTGTAAACTAAACAATTCCACATTCCACATCAACACCCTACACACCTTACACTTGGACAGATATCTAGGGGTGCGTATTGGCAGACATTACATGTTTGTGCCGCCTGCATTCCTCACCTAGAACTTGCTGTTTACCAACAAATAAGAGGAAGTCTCGAAGCATGTAAACAAATGCAGGTTTTGACAAAATGTAAGCAGGAGCTGAAGTTTCGTTTGTTGCTTCCTGCTACTTAATTGTCTTTCTTCCAAGTTTATTAACCAGCAGCATCATACAACAGCGAGATCGATGATCATCTCCAAAGAAAGTTGTGCTCATTTCTGCAACGATAGTCATTTCATTATTTTGAAATATCGCAATAACTTTTTTCACATCAGTCTATCAATACATATCGCTATATAAATCAAATCACTGTTTAAGCTTAAAGGTTCCTTTTTACTCCTGAGAGGCTGAACATGAAAAATTTGTGGCAACAGTTGTACAAGTGTGTTGCAAATAAATAACATGGATATACTTAAGAAACTAAAATCGTAATTCTGACTAGACAAAAGCTTCAAGTGTTACAGAAGAACACAAACAAACTGGAAAGCTAAATTCTTTGGTTAGTTTTAAAGAAATAAAGTAGCCGTTAATACAAAAGAAAATACTCGTGAAGTGCAGTACTGTCCCAGTGAAGTGGGCAGTAAGGCTCACATATGGATCAGATGTGCGACCACTAATCTGATGTGGTACCAAACACAGCTGTTCAGCTGTCTCTCTGCACTCCATGTGTAGCTGGGAAAGAGGCGTCTGAGAGAAATCTTTATGGCTGAGGAGTTGGTACGAGCACCAGTTACTTTAATCAGCTGCTTAAATCTGACATTTCCAGCGGTGCTTACTGGCATCATGTCTCACCGTGATGTCACCTGCCTTTGTGGAAACATGCTTTCGACACAGTTTACAGTGCACGCTGCTTCTTTGTCAAACTTTAAATAGCCAAAATATTTCCACACTCCCGAATTCCTCAACAGTGTCCTCGTCATTTGAGCCTCGGTCTGTGTCCGTTGGGGTGTCATTTTCGGTAACTCTGTCGCTTTCATTAAAATTTTGTTTTATTTTATCTTTTGTCTCTCGCACTCCTAATGTACTGGCAGCCCAAACGTTAGCACGTTAGTGCTGCTGCTGGCTGCTCCTCTTATGCTGTGTGTGCCAACCTAACCTGATGTGGTCCTATCTGTTCTCATTTTCATTTGCCATTCATTTTGTTTTTCAAAACATGCATGGAATGAGCTCTATTAACTTTGTATTGACCAAGTTTTATATCACTATCGAGGAAAGTTTTTGCACAGTAATGATTTTTATGCATGGTGGCACGGTGGTTAGCACTGTTGCCCCACAGCAAGAAGGTCCTGGGTTTGAATCCACCATCTGGCCGCGGCCTTTCTGTGTGGAGTTTGCATGTTCTCTCCATGTCTGCTCGGGTTCTCTGCGGGTACATTGACTTGCTCCCACAATCCAAAGATATGCAGTTAGTGGGGTTCGGTTAATTGGTGATTCTAAATTTCCCATAGGCATGAGCTTGAACGATTGTCTGTTTCTCTGTGTTAGTTTTATTGCCCATCTCTATTTAGAACCATTTATTATCAGTGATGTGAAGACGGGATCAGGCAGGCTCTAACAGTAAAAGAACTTTTTGTCTGATCACATTCGGAAAACATAAGTTCTTGATCTAAGCACACATTAAAGTCTATCAAATTGTTAGGTATAGTGTGTAAAACTTGTGTGCATGGGCGCCTGGGTGGCTCAGGGGTGGAGCAGGCGACCACATTCATGTGCTGCTTTGCGGTGCGGGCGGCGCAAGCTCGAGTCCCGGCTTGTTGCCAATTTGCCCCGTATCTTTCCCCCATTTTCTGTCCCTCTACACTGACAATAAAAGCCGCTGTGGCCAAAAAAAACAAACTTATATACATATTTACACGTGAGGTTTTTAGCCGTGCAAGGTGAAGGCGCTGCGTGTCAGTTTGGCACCTCAGTCATATATACACAGAATTAGTGCTGTGTGTGTGTCCTTGTATTCACACTCTAATACACACACAAAAATAAAACCCTAACCCTACCCTCTAAGTCAGTCATCTTCAGTATCTTGTACTCTAGGAACTTTCTCACTTGGTAGATAATCATGTGAAAGCTACCCATGAGAGTTGTCATATAACATGGAACTGGATACAGCAGCTTGTGTGTTTTGTTTTTTCCCTGAGTGGGTAGAGTGCAGAATGAGTCAGTGGGTTGACATTAACTGGCAGTTGTGCAAAGTGCGCAGATGCATTGCAAAAAAACCCGATGAGTCACTCCTCACTTCAGAGATGGTAATTGCACTTAATGACTCAATGACCACATTTGGATTTGAATTATTTCTTTGGAAGTTGTTGTAGAACAAACTGAAGTGAAAAGAGACACCAAAGGCAGAAAGACAGGCAAGCAGAGTGCAAATGGAAGGAATGAGTTGAAATTGAGTGAAAGAGACTGTGGTGAGAAAGATGGATTTAGAATGCATTCAGAGTCGCAATGCATCCACCACCACGTGGGATCATTTAGATCATTACCGGCTGCATTGTTTGTTCTTAACAGCTTTACCGCTCTCGTCCATCTTGCTGCCAACTTAATGTCGTGGTTATGTGACGGTTAGATTTATAGATGTGTCCCCCTCTGAGCTGCCACAGGAGTTTGGGCTGCACAGATGTGATGAAGCACTGTCCAGAATCCAAGAGCTACAGTCAAGTTCCCAGTTTGTGCCAAGAGCCACGTGAATCTGGGTGGGGTTGCTGAAAGCGGATGAAACTTCTGGAGGTGCTGTGAACTAAATTCAATTTAACAGCTGCGGAGGGAAACGTCCACATGGTCATCGCCTTGGTGGGTAAGGGGTTGAGGGTGGTTTGTGGATCCATTCCAAAACTTGTATTTTTCCCTTTGTGTATTACGATGCCTGTGAAAATGTTTCGGAGGATTTAGAAGTTTCGATCATTGAAAGGGCATTGAACTAGTCATAAATTAATTCTCCATAACCTCACATATACAATACTGTGCAAAAGTCTTCAGCCACCCCTATTTCTTTATATTTTGCTATGAAAATGGGAAATGGGTACAGTTTTTCATTGACATGTGCAAACATACATGGAAATACAGTATATAAGGCAAAAACAGAGTTTGCACAATTCCAGCCTAAGCTTGAAAGTCAATATTTGGTATGACTATGAAAACCTCTGAAAGACCTTCAGAAAGCCTGGAGAACTAATGCTTAGTGTGAAAAGTACTATAACTATACAGAATAGAGTTCTAATCAGTAACTATGTTCTCTGTCAAAAACAATAGAATCCCATTTTGTAAGTGTCCTTATCTCAACATTATGGAACATTATGGGATTACATGAAGAGAATATTCCTTGGTATTAAGATTGCCATTGTTGTCAGATATTGCAACTGAAGGCTAAAATGAACAGTTTGTATGTGCCGTTTTATGCGACTTTGTTTGAGATGCAGCCTCATAATGTCACCAGCATAAACCGCGCAAAATCACGAAACATTTATCCATTTGTTTTCTGCTCATAATTTCATTATCGTACTCGTACCAATAAAATAATAAACACTACAGCACACAAAGCAGAGCTCTAACCGAGGCTGTGTAAATCTGTGTACATAAAGGAACTTCTGAATTCATCAGTCTGTCATAACAAAAGCCATAGCTGTTGCTTAATGAAGCATTTCATTTCCATCATTGTTTCTACTCCCCCACAGGATTTCACTGTATCTTTTTACTTGATGTATGTGAAGTGCAGCAGAGCACCGTATCTGCATAATTTTAGAATAGAGGGCTCTGAAGCAGTGCCTCGGTATTCAGAACAGACTGGTAATGAGAGTCACAATTCTCTTCTGCAAAGAAATAACTTGTGTCTGTGTTTGAATGCACGTGTGTGTGTGTTTAGGTGCGCGCGCGTGCGTGTAACAAAAATAATTGAATGTAAGTGGTGCCTATCAACTTGTGGTGGTGTTTCTCCGTGGTAGTGAAACCTACGGAGATTTGAAAACTCATTTAGCTGTGCCACTTCAAAGAAAAGGAAATATTACGCAAAAACGATGCTGGACGCGGTGGCACTCTACTCTGGGAAGAACTGCACAAAAGACCTGGCGTGGTGAAAATGAATTAAGTCGGCCGATTCACGGTGTTTTCACTGCGCTGTGGTTTCGTGCATTTGTGTGCGTCCGCGCGCATGCAAGCGTTTGCGTGAGAGTGTGTATGTGTTCACATCTTTGTCTGGGCTAAGTAAATGTTTGTATTCATGCTAATTAGTGTGTCCATTGAAAAACAGGAAGCTGTTCCCAGTCTGCAAAGATGAAAGGCATTAGAGCTGTGTCCAGTATTTCCTCCCTGGTGTGTTCCACTGTAGCTCTGCAGCTTTAACAATGAGATTTCTGACAAAGAAAGAAAGGACCAGAGAAAGAGTTTCATAAGCTCTCTTTAACAGCAACATCAGAGTGAAAGCTTTTGTCTCAGATAAATGCAGCCAGGTCAGGAAGGTTCCAGTGCAGCGCAAACAAAATATGTAAAACATATGCTTTCTATCCAAACAAACAAGAAACAAACAAACAAAAAAAAAATTGCAAAAATGTATGTACATGTGTATAGGGCTGTACACACATACATTTACAGTGTTGTAAAGCACGTGCATCTCACATCTGCAAAGCGCTTGTGTGTGTTTCTTTGTATGCTTACAAATAAGCCAGCCAATCTAATGAGCTGCCTGACTTGAAACAGATTTAATTAAGTTAAAACAAGATTTGACTGTTACACTTAATTGAGGTAAATATTATTAGAACATGGTTTTAATACACACAGTGGGAACGTTAAATGCTAATGTAACAATGTAGTTTTGCTGATCCTGCTTTAATAGAAATCTAATTGTGATCTAATTGTTTTCTGGTATCTCGGGAATTGCTTTTACAGTTAAACAGCATAAAATGATTTCAGCGTGTGGCAAATGCAATTTGAGTGACTACTAAAGAAAAACAAGGTTTCCTATCTAAATCAGCTAAATAAGCAGCGTCCTCTCTGACAGGCTTCATAGTTTATGTACACATAAAAGCTGGTATGTGAATTATAACATGGCTTATTAGCCTGAAGAACTTTTATAATTAGATTGGAAAGGGTTTTGTTTTTTTTCCAGGCTAACGTGACAGAAGTGGCTTAAGGGGACAACTCTCCAAGTCTAATTAAACAAAAAAGCTATTCATAATATGCTATGAATTATTTATCATATGTCACAGAATACAATTCTTTAAATTTCATCGTGCCTTTGAGAAATCTTAAAGTCTCTGTTTTAGTTGTCTGCCCTGGCAAATTTAACAGCCACTCATGCTGAAAATGCAGCTTTATTTTTCTTCATTCTTGGTTAAAAAAAAAAAAAAGTCTCATTTTCACTCAGCTGTAGTTATCACAGTTACACTTAGAGGGTCCCCCCCCCCCCCATAAAACTGGAAATCCCACAAAAGCCCCTTTCATTCATGCATGTTTCAGTTAATCTGATGGCATTTGAACTTGTCGTGTCTGAATGTGGACCCTGGTCACGTTTCTTTAAATGCCACAATGGCAGTTTTACTAGGTCTGATCTAGTTGTGATGCATTAAAAGTGATGCATCAGTATGAATGCATGCACTTGCATTATAGCTGCACTGGAGTTAAACAGGACTGAGCCTCCTTTCCACTTGGAAAAATACCTGTCGACTGCACTGAATTAGTTTTTTCACATTGAGTGACCGATTGCAAGTAGTTGTAACAACCACTTTTGATTGCAAGGTGATTGCACAGGCTGGCTGATGGGATGCAGCCTCTCTCCAAGCTTCATGGACTGACTTGGCCTGACTGCAGGAACTCTAAGTGGTGAATAATCACTGTCTAATTTATAGATGCAGACAGATTGCCAACATATTGTAACACTTGGAGTCATTTATGAGTTTATGCATTTTTGTCTCAAATCTGTGAGGTTCTGGTTGGACTGAATGTAAGTAGTTGATGATTTTCAATTTTGAGGATTTATCACAGTCACTGTATTATCACACGTTGCATGTAATTGCTAGCTTGATCCCATTCAGTCCCAAACTGACAGCAGACTGAAAGTCTTTATTGATGTTTTGGCACCCCCAAGTTGCTTTGAAGATGGCAACTGTGAGTGGTTGCAAACCTGTTCCCTGTCTTCAAAGCAACTGTTTCAAAGGCAACAAGATTGCAGGTTCATTGGACATGGTAGCAAATATTTTGGTTGTGCTGCAATGAGTGTTTTTTCACCCCCTAGTGTGACTGTAGCATAAATGGATAGGCATGCATAAGAGTATGATGGCATTCATGTCCCTCCTGCAGTTGATCGGCTCAGCTGAAGACATGATTCCTTTGATGAATGCCCTAAACGGCAAAAACAGATCACATTCCAAACATCTCTTGTGTCTTGAGTTGCTGAAACACACAAACAACCTTCATGGATACTGAATTTTGCCTCATTATTTATACATCTATTACAAATCGAAATGTCTAACAGATAAAAGTTTAGGGATGAAGACGAACTGTCTACCAGTTCCAATTATCAAGACTGACCTGCAATGACTAATCCAGGTTAATAGGAGCTGAAGTTAGTTTGTGTAGTTTCCAGTCTGTTACATACCCGAGGCATCAGACGGCAGCACAAACCATCCATGAGCTTCTCCAAGTGAGAGTGTAGTGCTTGTTTGCACATCTAGCACAACGGCAATAACTTTATTAAATTATCTGTGACTTGAAGACAGGATTGATCAGGATGATTCAGGAAATGATGAGCTGTCCAAGAGTCACAGTTTATAAGGTGCAGTTTAATAACTGTCTGATTCATTTTCTAAAGTGTTTATGGATGTGTTTCCATATTCACATACAGGATTTGGCCTCTAATTATCAAAAGAACTCTGAAAATATAGCTGCAAAGTAGGAGTGGGTGATATAGCCTCAACATTATCATGATATTTCAAGTAAATCTGCAACAGTGATATCTCTATCTCTCTCTTGCTCTCTAAACAAATAGTGTGTGTAAAAATAATCATTCATTAATCAAATTTGAGGTAAAATTTTCAATTAATTGCGATTGTGATCAAGTGTGATTTAAGGTCATATTGCCCAGCTTTTGCTGCTAGTATCTCCTGCCTCATAGCCTGGTTGCAAACGATGGTGTTTTTGCCCCAAGTAGTGAGACAAGCTTGTTGTTTTTTTTTGGCTTATTTTGAAAAGCGCTGTGCTTTGTTGGAAGTTGTTGAAATGGCTTCTTTCTTACTAAATCATTGGTGGCTGGCACATGACTCTCACCCAGAGAAGTCTCATTGTGTGCACTAGGGAACTTAAACGGAAAGCATGGTGTTGCTACATCATTGATATTGTGATATGTAAAAATTTATGCCCGTATTATCGTGGATGATATGATTATGGCACAGCCCTACTGGTGAATTAAGAAAATTATGATCTAATCCATTAGATTTAGATCCATAGCTATTAGAACAATGACATAATTCTTGTAATTTTGCCTCAGTACAGAGGTTTTAAATTGGCCAGTTTAAAATCAATCAAGATGTGATGTAGGGCAGCCAGGAGTTGATAAAGTCTCAGAACACATAAAAAAAAAAAAAGAAAGAAAGAAAACTGTGGTTCATGAAGCATATCACAAACATACTATTAAATTAATTCTTCCCCTGTCTCGCTCTCTCTCTGGTTCACCATAATAAATGGAGAGAGCAGAGGAACAGACACACACAGACACTAGCACAGACTCACACATGCTAAAGAGCAGAGGAAAGCAAAAAAAAGCATTGTTGAACTGAACTGAAACCAGTGCACACAGACAACATCCAGCATACAGGTTGACTGTGCTTTCAAACGGGAAACATTTCTGAAGTTAGATAAACCTTGTTCCTGATCACAAATTACCCCCACCCTTCAAGTTTATTGGATTGCTCCTATAGTTTTGGATGTAAAAATGTGTTTTTAAGACTAACATTACTGAAGTTGTCATGGTTTACCTCTTGTTTTTTATAATAGGTATTCTAATATGTATTCTAGCGTTTCAAAAATAAAGCACCATATAGACTCTTAACTTTTTTTTTAAACCAGGAAGTCCCTTGAGATTAAAATATTTTTCGAAGGAGATCTGACCACGAAGGCACACCATTACACATTTTTTTTTTTTAATCGAATAGACAAAAGCATTCAGCTTTAATGTACTCTGAAGATTATTCCATGACCAAGGTGCAAAATAAGATAATGCTGTTCTACCAGGTTCAGAAAAAAAGTCCTGGCTACTTTAAAAAGGAACCAACTAGAACACAAATCATAGCAGCTGTTTAGAGGTGTTAAGAGTTTACACAAATAAGAAAGGAGTTTACCCACTATGGCTTTGTACATAAAAATATGCCAGTGCTGTTGTCTCCTTAAGCCTAGGTAATACTCAGTTGCTGACACGGACAGCTGGACAGCCGATGGCCAAGAAGTCATTCCTGTTGCAATACTCTGAAGTCTGCTTGAGGCAGATGCATAGTTGGTGCATTGTAATGTAAATTCTCAGCGCGGTCACAAAAATCAGGTAGACATCTGCAAGGACCCTTGCACTAGCAACCTGACGAAATTTACATCCCTGGGACCCAAGTGGACCCTAGCAGACTTGCAGCTACGGAAGGTATAACCCCCACTTTAGGCTTAATAAAGGCTAGGAAACCAGATTATGAAGGACACAGTGAGGTGTACTAGGCAATAAAGTTGATATAAAATGTAAAGAACTGTGACACACAGTCTAGACAACAAAGTGCAGATAAGGCAGCATACATGAAAATGTTGTCATAATCAAGAACATTTAAGAATGTAGCCTGTACAAGTGTTTTTTTTTTCTAACTGATAAATTTATAAATGCCTTATCTCAAAATAATAATAATAATAAAATAAAATTAAAAATTAAAAAGCAACACAAAAAACTGTCCAGCCATCAACTTTTTGTTCAGTTTGCACAGGAATGTTTGTCAGATGTTGTGTCTGCTCCTAGGTATGAATACCAACATTATCTGTGATTACTGGAAAACATGAACCCCACTTACATGCAGTTAGTGGGGTTAGGTTAATTGGTGATTCTAAATTGCCCATAGGTGTGAATGTGAGTGTAAATGTTTGTCTATCTCGCTGTTAGCCCTCCAACAGAGTGGCCACCTCTCCAGGCTGTACTCTTGTTCTATTACAGGAGTGTCCCATGCAGGTATCTTAAAGTTCTTTACAGGAACATGTTTATTGCATATTGTGATCTATTATAAAAATGTTCCCAGGCAAACTCAACATCATGTATCACATTAACTCTGCCAATATTACTATTGTACAGGTGCTTATTCAGATTCTTTAAAATACATTTAAAAGAATTCCATAATGAGGTTTGAACTTGGTTAATTTAGAATTTCTTACACAGGCAATAGCACAGTGTTCGCTGACATCATTACAAAATACTGCAGTGGATGAATATTTGTAGGGCGCATTTGTAAGAATGAGATCTAGTAATGCAGATTTACTTAGATCTTTTGAGTCGAGCCTTGTAGGAACATTAATAAATTGTGTAAGGTTTAAAGATTGCTTCAGGCAATCAGATGCAGATGATGGCCAATCCCAGTTTAAATCATCCAGGATAATTAATTCTGAATCACTGAGACTTTGTAAGACGCCAGAAAGAGAGGAGATGGCT
Source organism: Cichlasoma orientale (assembly GCA_034780415.1). NCBI lineage: Eukaryota > Metazoa > Chordata > Actinopteri > Cichliformes > Cichlidae > Cichlasoma > Cichlasoma orientale. The sequence continues at coordinate 350,260 of JAVDPK010000688.1, forward strand.
TTCTTTTTTTTTACAACAGCCTACAGCAGTAAAGTAAAGAGCAGTTCCAACTGTCTGGCTTTAGTTATAGATTTTGATAAGGAGCTACAAAACCATGCTTTAACACATATTTCAACTCCACCACCATTTATGATCAGATCTATAGACATTGTAGCCACCAATTACAGTTACATTGTCATGTCTTGACTTTTTTAGCCAAGTTTCTGATAAAACTATAAAACCCATATCAGTTGTGGCAAATGAGAATACTTCTAACATTAAAATGCACAAAACCAAGACCTGCTCTATTTTTAAAATCTGCTGGTGTAAAAATATTTTGCATAGGGCCAAGGTTTGGTTGCACGTTCCCAGATAGCAGCAGCAGCAGTAGCAAAATAGCACACTTCAATTTCCCAGAATGTGTATTTATAATCAACACTGCTGGCAGTAGAGCACGAAGAGTCCTTTTGCACAATGAGGATGCCATTCAGAGCTTTCACAGACTGTAAATACAGCAGCATCCTCACTTGTGATTGGGGGTATATAAAAGTTCTGCTGTCTCATGGGGTGAATGTGTTGAAGATTAAATGAGTCTTTTTCATAGAGGTTCTAAAACTTTATAAAGGAGGTGGTAACTATCCACTCACCCAACTGAGTCCAGATCGTCCAAAGAGACACATGTTAATTAACAACCAAACCGACAGATGCATGTTGCCAGCAGTTTCCACAAAAGCCAATCACTCCGCTACACGCCATCATTGACAAACAACAGCACCAGCAGGCAGGCTAGGTGACCAAACTAGGCGCCAGACAGGCCAACGTAGGTCCTCCTTAACCCAGGAGCAGCTTCGACTCAGTCAGCTCAGGAGAATCCATGTGAAGCTCTTGAGTGGAACCAAAAATGAGCTTCATAGCAGGTATAAAGCATTGTTTTATCATCCAGTCATGCCCATGCAGTCCAGTGCAGCTGTTCAGTGCAGCTTCATGGTTGCAGCAACCCAGCAACAATAAAATAATCTCCTTTTATCTTCTGGCAGTATAGACTACAAAGACTCCAGTGCATCTCTTTTGTTGATGTGCAAAAATATGTTGCTATTCTCGGCTGGATTTTTCAATGGAAGACAGAGAAAAAAGAATTCAAATTCAAAGCTCACATGCAGGCAGACAAACTGGTAAGAATGGTGGCCATCTTGGGACCCAGCAGGCTTAAATTGTCTCTAAACACGTGTTTCAAATTAATATCAGAAAGTTATTCTGCTGCAGATCATCTGAGAGGGCAGATATTAGCTCTAAATATTGTTCCTTTGAAGAATAAAGACTCAGGGAGCTCTCATTCAGCTGCCCCCCCCCCCCCCCCATTTTTCCCATAATCAGTAATCGCTGACTCAGACTGGAATCCTGCTTGATGCTGGATTTTAAGTAGGGTGTCGTTTACTTTCTCTATATTAAAACTGCTGGATTAAATGCCACAGCAGGACAAGGACAGTATAACTTAATGGCTCCTTTTTTTCCTGTAGTTTTTTAGGTCGTAGCCCTCAGTGAGCAATATCTTTATATTCAGCAACAGGGACACCAGTGAAGGTAAAAATATTGTTTTCACTGATTTTTCTTTCAAAGTTAACAAGGGCAATGCATGACATATTTTGTGTTAACAAGGGAAATGCTGTGCCCCCCACTCAAATTGCCCCTCTCCTGTTAAAAGCCACCAGGGTATGAAGCAGAAGCAGTTGCTGTGAGGAATGAAAGCCATTGAGTTAAGCTTGTTGAGTTTAATGGAGCAGGAAGGCTATAGTAGAAGTAATGGCTGAGGGTGAGCTTAGCTACAGGCCTGTCAGGTACCACAGGGAGGGCAGAGGAAGGCTATATCCTGCAAAATCCTGCTATTATTTACCCTGGACGTCCTTTCATTTTTTAAATTAAATACTACATTTTCTTTGTTTTGCCTTTTATTTCACCATATATATATATACATCTGTGCTGTTGCAGCAAGAGAGAACAAGGCAGCAAGGAATAGTGAGTAATTTTTTGCAAAACAGTATGTAAACTAGCAGGACACTGGGAGATCAGACCTCTTCCTGGGATATTCGTAGGTACTGGCAGCACTTAGCTAATGGCTATAGAATTAGTCAAGTAGCCACTCAAACAGTGATAAGTGGTTCAACTTCTACTTGCCACTGTTCAGGTCTGCTTGTTGGGATTTTAAATATTTTTACACCAAATAAAAGTTTATGAAATTCTCAACCCATACATACCAATTTCAATAAGTATTCCAAAATCTTAATGTTCAGAAATCCACAGATTTGGTCGGTATGTGCCCGGCTGACTGTTTACCTCAAGCAACCAGCCGTGCTACATTTCAACAGAAACTAGAATGGAGCTAAAAATAAATCATCTTTACCTTATTCCCAAGCATTCTACAAGCTTTCCATCACTGTCAAACTCATAAATTAAAAGATTTTTTTTCTATCCAAAATTCTAGTTATACATCATTTCACCCCTTTCCAATGAAATTTTGAAACCCTTCCTACTGGAATTTTTTCAATGTCTCTATACCAAATAAAGTGTTTGAAGTCTTCTTTAAAATCAAACAGGTCCCAAAAACCCAACAGTTGTGTCCGCACTATGCCGGACCGTTGAAACTCACCCCAGCTAGGATCCATCCTGGCAGCTTCGTTTGGCTTCATTTCCTTTTTATCTTAAATTTGGACTTCCTGTGGCCCTGTACTATTAGTTCACTCTTCTATAATGTGCAATTTTATCAGCAATACTATTGTATCTCAGCAAGGCTAACAGATGGATGTTTAAATATGTATTTCTGGTTGTTGCAGTACCACTAGTGGTGAAATGCATTGAAGCTACACTGTTATTGTGCTTACTTTGCTTGTCCACTTTGTGACTTCTCGATCAGCCGTGATGCTTTCGAAAAGTAAATATCCAATTTGAGAGGCTTGATCTGAAGATCGTTTGTGCCAATTTTGATGAAAATAGGTGGGAGAAAGTGACCTTAGAACAACTTTGAATACTTTTTTCCCATGTTAGGGAAGATTCTTTTAACTTGTCTCAAAAAGAAGCAAGTAGTCCCTCATTTGATGCAACCAAGTGGGCTAATGGATTCTTCCTTTGCCTATTCCCCTCCTCTCCACCTAACTCTTGAAAAGTAGTTTTTGGGTGATTTTATAATAACAAACAGGCAGCTAAAAAGACAAGCAGCAATGAAAAAGAAGCCGCCTTGGTGGAGGTACTTACTAGCTCTCAGTTGCCTTTACGCTTGAAACTGACATGGGCTTAGATAAGACCACCTGTTCTTACCCATCATTACTTGTTGATATTAATGCCTAAAGTGATTGCTTGGTTGCCTAATTAACAGCAGCTTGGAAAAAGAAGTAGCAAATGATGACATTTGGCTCTCATCGTATGCTAATGTCAGCTAGATGTTGCCTTCAGACTCGGGTGGTTTATGTCTGTGTGATGGTGATATCAGGCAGGTGTTGCAGTTGTTAATGGTCAGTTTTATGTCTGATATAGTTTGTTCTAGAGGCTGAACTGCAATTCTACTGATTGATTGTAGTGCAGACATGTCTGCGTGGGCATAATGACTACAATGGCAGGATTGATTTTATTTATTAAAGTAGAGGTTACTCTCCTCTCCTCTCCTCTCCTCTCCTCTCCTCTCCTCTCCTCTCCTCTCCTCTCCTCTCCTCTGCCAGATGGCTGCTCCTTAATCAAACTCTCGTACCTTAGAGAGGTAAACACATTATGCTGCCCTGATTACACTAGCTTGGCGAAGCGTACAATGGAATGTGCGTGTAGGCTTTGCGTGTGCATGACAGCAAGTGCATATGTATTTGTGTGTATGGACAAAGTAGATGGGGGTTGGGGGTGGGGCCTATTAAGAAGCAGCGCTGTGGGTATATACTGGGGCAGCCTCACAGTCTTATGAAGAGCTCCCATCAAGAAGGAGCACACACACATAACATGGGAACAGAAATTTTTACTCAGCATAAAGGTATTCTCTCATTCTCGGACAGTAAACAATCTCCTCTGCCCACTGTAGCTATGGAAACACTAGCTGCCGCAGGCCCCTCATATGGCTCCGCTAGTTTGTTCTACACTGTGGTATACTATAGTTATCCCTGCCAAGTATTGAGGCAGGCATACTGCTGTCATACATTCCAGCAAATGCCATAAAGGGTCCTGTCATACAATCCGGCAGATCAATAAGCCCCTGGGCTTGATGTCACACAGTAATGTATGTCTAGCTGTGAAAACACTGACATCGAGGCAAGCCATGTAACTTGCTTTGGCAAGGGGAACAAAGCAGAGTGGGGCTGCAGTGCTAATAGTCTGGCAACCCGATAGTGTTAGAGGCAAACACAACGGTTTTCACAGGACTCAGCTGACAGAGTGCCGAGTGACTGCGGTGTGGCTCTGCACGTCTTGGTCTGTGGAAATTCTGAGGGGAGAATGTGGCAGTGTTACATGCTGCTAAGTTATAAAAACAGTCTTACACTGAGAAAACCAAGCTGGGTTCGTTTTATTGACCTTTTAGGAGGGTGCAGAAAATTGTAAGCAGGACATATTTGGAACAAAAGAGTAAAACAAGTGAATATAGAATATGGACCTTGACAACTTTCTTGTCTACTGTCTATACATATTAGGAGTAATTGCATACATGCTCAAAAAAACTCAAAATAAAATAAATAAATCAGACTTTAACTTTATATGTCCTTTTGTGATTCATTACTTCTGTAGGAAGTGCAACATGCTAAAAAAACATCTTTCTAAACTCAGTATTTACTTGCAGGTTATTAGTAGTTCTCCAGACCTGGGATATCCTTATATCTTCTGAGTTACATATCAGAAGAAATGCTATATATTTAGTCAGCTACAGTAGGGGTAATTCAGACAAAAATGACAGTATTTTGATGCTTGTGATTATCCGTTTAATCTAATTTCTTATGCTGATTAGTGTGGTATTTATCTCCTGTAATAAAGGGATAGGGTACTTTGTAGATTCAGCTGTATTTTCTGGGTGGTGCAGTCTATATTCCAAGGGTGAATATTTGGGTGGTGACTGGCTGAGCAGTTATTCTTAGGCCTCAAGAGATGATGTCTGGTTTCAAGTAATTATAGAGAACAATGACCAGACATTGTTCAGCGCACTATCACGGTCTAGTCACAGCCAATTCAAACATTTTCACTAACACACACAGTTCAAATGTCATGAATTTGTTGAGAAAAGGAGGACGTTGTAGTGACATAGCCGCTGTGTTTTTTGGATGTGGCACATGATTCCAAATACAGGCAATGACATTAACAAGGAGAAAATTGGCCTGTTCAGGTGTTCGTGCCAGAATACAGATGAAGACAGTCATTTTGGTTATCAAATTAAGCTTAGATCTAGAGTAGCATCATTTGACTAGAGTACCACAATGATGTTTATTCCACTGTGGTACACGTAATTAGCAGTGATGATACTGGCCTTTGATGAGACCGAATGAGATGTAGTGAAATCCTTCATGCATTATAATTTTTGTGGTGTGCAACAGCGTAGGCGTCGGGAGAATTAACGCTATGAATATGGATGTTGGGTGAGCATCATGAGAGTAAATGTGCTTACTCTATTGATTAAATCTCCCATCAGTCACCTAGCAGCGTGGTCCCCATCCCCTCTCTCTCCCCCTGTCTCTCTCTCTTCCTCTCCTACATCTCTCTACTCATCTCTGTCAAGGCGGGCTCAGTGGAGTGGTTAAATTGTCCATAGCGCGTAAACGGTCGTTTATAAAAGTCGACAGACGTGGCGGTCGTTTGCTGAAATTAATTACCCCTCGAAGCCACAGCAAGCATGGGCTCTAGTCAGTCAGTCATGGTCCACCACCTCACAGGCCCTGTACCTGCACAGAAAGACAGAGAAAGGGAGAGCTGGAGAAAGCCTGAGAGAATGACATTATTTTTGCAACAGTGCAGTGATTGAAGGACAGCGAAAATTAAAAAAAATAAAATAATTAAAAGCAGAGTGTGAATTATGAGTGATACATATATTATTCCATAAAGTGGAAGAAGTGAAGGCACCAAATTGATCCCATATTGATCCCATAAACAAAACACAAAACATAGCAGACATCTGGGTTATTAATCCAACTTGTACACTTTTAATTGTGAAGAACCACCCCTTGCACATATATTACTTGAGCAAAAGATCCATGGGGAGTTTTGCGCTGACGCAGCCCAAGAAGATAATGTGATTCAGACAACAGTGACGTGAAACTAATCAGAATGTGTTCATCTTCAGCAGGAGTAACTTAATGAACTTCTGCAGTATCTGATGCAACACTTCTCTAACATTAATAAAAGCTTCATCTCCTGTCTGATTTGCATAATTGTTAAAATGAATCCACTGACGCGCTGCACTTTTTTTTTTTTTCATTTTTAATAAAATGATGATCTGTGTTAAAGTGAGCCGTCCCTTACTGTTGAGATGGGAGGGGAGAGGGAGGGAGCAGAAAAGAGTATGGGAGGAGTGGGATTTGGAAAGGGGCCTAAGGTGATTTGTCACCATTTTGATTCAGTCTTGTAATGAAGCATACGCTGTTGTACAGGAGGTTATTGGTTTGAAGTGATATTTCGTGTGGCCTTATGGCAGTGGAGATTGAAATTTGTTTCTCATACTGTGTAACCCAGTATCTCCCCCACCTTGTCTGCCTGTCTCACTGACTGAAACATCAACATGTATTCCTCTGCCCTTAATCTGCTTATTGTTGTCATTACAAATGCTGCACATCCCAATTTAGAATATTTATCATTACTGTCACTCGACAATATGAGCACTTGGTAAAAGTGTCTTACATTTGCGTCGTAAGACTGAAGCTGAGTTCATGATGGTTGTTTCGAGGTGCTGTATGTGATTAGTGGCTTAGGTTGAACATTACTGTTGGTGCCAACTCCTACTCCTAACAAGCCTGCTGGTGTGTCTCTATTGGTTTTTGGTCACAGCAGCGCAGTACAGTAGAGCTACCGCACTAACATGCATAACAATCATTTTTTCAAAGGGTAAGAATAACAGTTTAGATAAGATCTTAAATTACTTCAGATTGCATTGGATGAAACAGTAAAAGCTCTGTGCTAACTGCCTTCTGCTTCCCACTATTGGTGGGTGGGGAATTGATACAGCACAGTATCGCATTGTTTTGCATGGCAATATTGTATCGATACAGGGACACCAAATATCAATGGCAGCTGGGAGCCAGCTGCCCCCTGCCCCTCCACGACATGCTGGACACACTTGGCTTGACAAAGCTACCTCCTAATTCAGAGCTAATGGCTCAGTCACACGAGTAAAAAATAGAACAGCAAAAAAAATTGGAAATAAAAAATATTGCATTTTTTCCCCCACATTCTATGACCGATTGCAACTTGTGGTGACAAAATAGTTGCCCAGAGGTTGAGGATTTTGCCCACACACACACACACACACACACGACCAATTTTGATCTCAAGGCGAGTGCACAGGTCGCCTGATAGGAGGCAACCTTTAGGAGGCAAACTGTCGCAGTCTGACCTGGACTGACTCCAGTCACTCTGAGATTGTCAAAGGGTTGCAAATAATTGCTGTCTAATTTATAAATGCAGACAGATTGCCAACATGTTGCCATCAGTCTGAATTAGTCTTTGTCAATGACTCATAATTTGCGGGGAACGTTTTGAATTGCAAGTGATACAAATTATGATTTTTGGTCTTTCCTGGCTGCTACATTAGAGGCATGAATCAGTTATTTTGTGTCCTACAACATCACACAGCTGAAGCAATCTGAGGCTCAAGGACAGGAGAACAGGAAGAGCAGGTTATTAAACCACCAGCTATACAGTTAATGGCCACCAAGCTCTGTTACCTGTGTTACAGTTGCCACATTCAGGAACGTATTTTCTCTTTCAGCAAAATCATCTGCAGTACTGACAATGTGCAAAAGCAGTTGAAGTATGTAGCTTGAATGTGGTGTAGATCTAAACACATAAATTGCCAGTGATATCATGTCTTTGGTCCTAATTTCTTCCCTTTTGAGTTCCTGGATTGAAGATACCTTAAACAGTTTATTCTACATTCTCTGCAGTCCCTCTCTCTGGATCTCAGGAGACTCACAAAAAGACAAATTCCCTCATGCTGTGTGTGGCAATTGGATGTAATAGTCCATTTACCACTGTAAACCTGTTATGTGCAAATACCACTTTGTGTGTGTGTGTGTGTGTGTGTGTGTGTGTGTGTGTGTGTGTGTGAGTGTGTGTGCTTTGGCAAGTGTTTTTACTGAAAACCTACCAGAGCAGCTTCTGTAGAGGACCATCATCATCGTGACGTATTCTGTTTTTCCAGCTGTATCTGAACTAAGATGTAAGGATTTGACTCTTGTTCTTTTTTTTTTTATGGCTCAGTGTTTGTTATACATCTGGTGGTCAGTGATGAGAGGGAACGCATCTCTGAGACACAGCATGGCCTTTCCTGCCCCATTTGCAAACTGCTTTGATGACTGTGAGCTTTGAGAAGACACAGTGTCAGTGAACACACTTTGATATTTTGCTCCAGCTGCAAGTTTTTGTCTGGTATTTGTCAAACACTGGGTTTGGAAAACTCCTCAGAACAATGTCCTTTCTGTTAAGAAAAGCAGATACAGCAGGGACACATTGAGTTTGTAGAAACTAGCTGAGAATTAGATTGTGCTTACAAGTCTATTTGATATTAAAATTAAGGCAATTAACTAGTGTGAATTTACCATAGTCATTATGGCTGTCCTGTCACTGGACAAGGTAATTAGGAAGCTTTATGCTGGCAGCGTATGGAGAGAGATGTAAAGATTGTTCTGCTCATAATGGGACTGTGCAGTTGGAGGAATCAATTCCCTCTCTTTCCTTAACTCCAGTGTCAGCAGAATCTTAAGCATTCATGAAACATTTGGTTGGTATGCTACTCATAGTACACGCACATACACACGCACATCCCTTGGCTCCTTGTATGCATTGTTTTTTTGGCATTCTATACATGGTGTTGAATGAATGTACAACTTTACTCGATCAAACTGTGTGTGGTCTGACTGCAAAGGTTTAGGAATGAATGCTCTTTAAAGACACATTCATTTCATTTCTGCTGCTAGCAGTTTTTCTGTCATAACAATAATAAAGTAGTAGTTTGATCAGTTGAAATGGCTCAGGATCATGGGGGTTGCTCTCTTTACCACTATCTGACATGACCCTGGAATACAATTTTGTGAAGCCAGATTCCCAAGACACAATACCCCAAGTGAATCAGGCGTAATTATCAGCCCAAATCTGCTTTGTTTTTAAGAAAGCTATTGTTGCAGGGGGATGATGAATAGGAAAGTCAAAAGAATTATGATTTCTAATATATATATATATTTCTTAAAACATAAAGATTTTAACAATCACTGTGTGATGGTGTTTGTGCAAATTTTCCTTCCAGACATATATACAGTACCAGTCAAAAGTTTGGACACACTTACCCATTCATATGAGTGCGTCCAAACTTTTGACTGGTACTGTACATTACGGAAGCCTAGAGCGGCCACGGTACCTATAAACTTTTTTCTGATGGTTTTCTCATAATAACGCGTTGTTTATCTCGTTATCACGGAATAACGATTACCGTTTTCCCGAGATAACGAGATAAATAACTTTCATA
>JAVDPK010000688.1:362565-379128 GCA_034780415.1 Cichlasoma orientale
GTGTGTGTGTGTGTGTGTGTGTGTGTGTGTGTGTGTGTGTGTGTGTGTGTGTGTGTGTGTGTGTGTGTGAATGTTGGGCAAAGTGTTTAGACGTGCAAAAAAGTGCTTGCATGAATGTTTCTCCTTATCTTTTTTAAGCATATCATAATTTGGCTCAAACGTTGGATATTATTGTTGTGAATGGTCACACAAACAGGAATATCCCTCGAGCCATTCATCTGCTTTCTTCACCAGTTCAGGGTCACGGGGCGCTGGAGCCCATCCGTGCTGTCCTTGGGCGAGAAGCAGATACACCAGTCCTTTGCCAATCTATTTCTGGCCTGAACAGGATTGTGAGATACCAGAATTGTTTTGGAATTTTTTTTTTGATGCATTGATAAATCAGTGGGTTGTGGGTGCCTGATCTGATTGAATTTTGGCCACTGTCCCTTCAAGGTCATCTCCTTGTGTAACTCTGCAAAATTTCTGCTACTGCTGCCATATTAATATTGCTCTTCAGAAGTGCCATTCAGGCCACTTACACATGCGCATTCACAATTTTGCCCTCAAACAGGCCCACAGAGCACACAGTCAACTTCAGTGAAAGTGTCTCCAAGACTGCAGGATGCTTAAGGTCTTGAAAACCAGGAGCATCATTTTCTTCAAAATCACCTGGGTTGTCCACCTTTGCGAACCACAGGGAAAAACATAGGAGGTTTTGTCAACAATAATTTCAATATGTTTTCTGTCTTCTTGGTTAATAATAAACTAATAAAAGGTTTTTTATTAGTTTCTTATGATTTGATTGCCTGAACTCATAAAACTGTTGCCAGACTACATATAGTTACGTTTATGAATTGAAGATCATATTGATGATATTTATAGTAATATAATAGTTACAGTAAAAATATGGGCACATAATAATGCAACAATAATGTAACAATAATTAACAAGAAGAGAGAAACAGGAAAAAATGGCTGAGACATAAAGTACTAAAATAAACATGCTGTGATGGAGTTCAGAACTCCAGAGCCTGATGTTGGCGTCTCTGTAACAGCGTCACTCTTACCTGTCTAAACTTTGGAAAGGTATTTCGCATTAAGTGTTTTGTCCTGACCAATCCTGTCTCTGTTTTTGAAATAACTAATAGTTATTAGTCAGCATCTTTGGCTTTTATGGAAACCTCAGATGCACGTAACTAGTTACTTGGGAAAACAATGTGATGTGAGAGTCACCTCCAACAGATGCTCAAGGTTTAACATTGTGATGTACATTATAGTTTTTGCTTGATTCTCACCACAGTAGGTTGACTTGCTTGTGACTTGCACAACTCACTCAAAATTTGAAGAGTGGTATAAAAAAAAAATAGACATGTAGGCATAGTGACAAATAGCTGTTAGAGCCCACAATAATAATGTGTTTTTACATCACAGGCTGTAAAGTAGTTTAATTGTCCTTAAGAAATGAAGCCCTTATCTTAGAGGAGTTTTCATGACTGCATTCTGTTCTTGTGCCCCTCTTTCCACTGCAGTGAACTTGTATTGTCTGCCAACCCTTGTATCTTTCTCTCACACACACAGCTGTAGTCAGAGGGCAGAGCAGCCTTTTCATGCATGGCTCACTTTGCTTATGTAAGAGCACTACTTAAACCTGGTTACATCACATAACAGGCAGCACTGTGTCAGTGGGTCACTGTGCCATACAACCACTGAACTACATACACACTCCATGTTGGGCCCTTTTGCTGACGTGTGAAAGGAGCATTGCCGTGCGCACACACTTTACAATGGACTGTTTTAAGCTGGTATGCTTCTATGTATTTATTCATATCTGTGCTGGTTATGCCAGCTAATCACAACATGCCGTTTAATAAAGGATGGCTTTTTAACTAATCACATGCATGCAATGGAAAATATGACTATTTTGCTGCTCAGTTAAAGTACTGCTGCGCCTGTAGGATGCCAGTAGGGGGTCCTCTGTTTCCAAATGATATTCCTTATGTATCCTCTTTGCACTCTTCACCCCAGCTCATACTGCCACCCACCTCCACCTTTTGAGTTAAACAGCCCATATTTCTTTGTTTTTCTTCTTTTTTTTCCCCTTTTCATATTTAGCGCAAACACATTCACAAAGGCTTGGAGGAGGGCAGGACCAACCACTCCCACTGTTCTACACTTCCACCATAAACACAGAGGGAGAGAGACAGAGACAGAGAGGAAGAGAGCGAGCGAGGGAGGAGCATAGCTGCGCTGAAGCCGAGCCCCTCTATGCCTCAGCACGCACAGTGGAGCAGACGCCAACAGCCACACAAACACACTCCCCTCTCAGTTACATGCACAGTCACACACACCGCACGCACACACCACCACCACCACTGCTGTTGCCGCCACCACCACACACACAGTGACGGCTGCCAGGCGCAGTGGGAAGCAAGCCGTCAGGGAGTGAGCTTGAGAAGAAAGAGAGGGGAAGAGAAGAAAAGAGAAGAGAGTTGGAGGGGGCACCTTGTGGATCAGAAGGGATTTTCCTCTGTGTGAGTGCACGTCTGGATAACGCTATCTGCTTCTTCCTCAGCAAGAGGAGTTTTCACCACGGCTTTTTTTTTTTGCTCATCCTCCACGCCGGGCTTCAGCGATATCTACCTATCTATCCCCGGAGCTTAACAAAAGAGGGAGGGAGTGAGAGAGTGAGAAAAAAGGCAGTCACAGCTTCAGCTCCAGACCACCCTCTCTCCTCCTCCTCCTCCTCCTCCTCCTCCTCTTCCTCCTCCTCCTCCTCTTCTCTCCCTAGCTCCACATCCATGTGTGAGTTCATCGCTGATTTCACTGTCTTTTAAGGATAGAGAAGAGGACAGCGTGTGTTCTCCAGGATACAGCCGAGCTCCCAGTGGGATCAGGGTCTCGTCTGGTACACGAGAGAGGGGGAGGAAGAACGAGACAGGGAAACGGATACACAGGAAGAGAGAGAGCTCAAGAGAGAGAGACACTGGAAAGCAAATTGAGGGGCATGTTCAGGGCAGCAAAGAAGAGTGAGTCTAATTTTTAGAGCGGAGTGTGCAAGGAACCGGCAACCGAAACCCAGCCATTCATCCCTCCTCCTCCTTATCATCCTCTTCTTCTTCCCTCTCCTTTTACCCCCTCTCAGTCAGGCTTTTCAATTCCCTCTATTGTTTCCCGTGTTGCTCCTATCCTTTCATATCTTCCTTTCCTCACCCTACACCTCCTTCTCCCCAAACCTCTTTCTGCTGCCACTCCGGAATCTCTTTCCAGACCCACGCAAGGAATGGTTTTTTGAGATTCCCTGTGAGCTCCCAGACAAGTAGACAGACTGAAATCTCAAGCACTATCTGTTCTTCTATCCATTCCTTCTTCTGTGCATTTATCACCTTCACCAGCGAGAGGAGAGTGTTCTCTCTTCATCCCCCACTCTTGGAAGCAGTCGTTTAAAGAATCCAGGCCAGACCCTCGAAGTGATCAGCCTCCAGGACCTTCATCTGGATTCCAGCTACATGGGAAAACGTTTGGAACAGCAGCCAATGTACCCCCACTACACCTACTACTACCCCCACTATCTCCAGACCAAGGTAAGATGGTCAGCAGGATTGAGTTGTTGTGCTTGTGTGTTGCAAATGCAGATTAGTGCTTCATTTTGAAACTATTTCCAAAATCACATTCAACTCTCCTTTTAGCAAACTTTCCACCTTCTATGTCTTCTATCCCTTTAAATCTCTTTCCTAATCGGTGCAAAGTTTTTTTTCTCTCTCTCTTTTTTTTTTTTTTTAGTAATATTTTTTTTTTTTTTGTGTGTGCGTGTGTGAATCTAATCTCTGTCGGGTCATGTTCCTTAATCTGTGCATCAGGACCCAGAAAGAGTCTGTAGCATATCTCAGGAGATTATTCTTTCCTGTGTTTTACAAAACCGGCAAGCATTGAATCGCTGTAGGTCCCACGCTAAAACGAACATCAATATAGATGCTGGAATCGCCTCACAAGACAGCTTGCTAAATAGCACCGTGTCCCTTGTCCCCCATCTGTCTTTGAGCACGGAGATATTGATGTCACTCAGCTGGATTTTTTTCCTTTTCCAGCCGCTCTGAGTGCTTGACCCCATCCTCCCCTCTCCGACCCCACCAGCTCCAAGTTCAAGTTCAGGGCAGGAGGCCCACCCTTCCCTCACTCCTTGTTTTCCCTCCTACTTTGTCCCTCACCCACTCTCACCCCCCCCCCCCCACACCCACCCCCTCTGACAACTCCACCCGGCACCCCTCCCTTCTCTGACAATCCCTAGTCCATATAACTCATCCATGATGGCACGTTGTAGAAATGATTGATGGAACCTGATATACTTCTCAGATTACCTAGAATGCTGAAAACTGAGCTCAGTTTTTTTCCTTCTCGCTCTTTCAGTTTTATTCCAGTATGCTCACACACACAGACATACCATCTTGATAAATTCATTTCACACATGCACACGCTGACACACACTCTGATCCTTCCACCACCAAGAAGGCAGAAAATGGGTTACGAAGGCCTGATCGATAGCTCCTGCATCATATCGCCCGCCATTCCCTATGTCTGCTCTGATTCATTTGTTTTTTTGGTTTTTTTTCTCCTTTCCTTTTTTCTTTCTCGTGATAGTAAATGTGAGGAGTTGGCAGGTTTGCTGCAATATTTAGCAAATATGTACGTGTCAGTGGGCAAGAGCGATGGCGAGAAGCAAAGAAAAAAGTGTGGGAGTAGAATGCTTTGAGAATAGAGAGATCATGCTATTGGGTGGACAGTGTGGGAAAAGCAGGTAAGAAAATTACTGCTCGGCTGTTAAAAATATGTTGAACCGTGAGCCAAGCGAAGACTGCACGGTGCGTTTGCAGGCCAACAGCAACACATTTATGTGGAGTCCTAGACACTGTTGGTTGAATTACCCTCTCAATTACCCTTTTTTTTCCCTGCACTCATTCTCAAGAAGCATCTAGAGAAGTCCTGATGCTTTGCGTGTAAAAATCATGCAGGTTATGGAGGATCTACCTTTAAAATACCCAAGCAGCTCTATTAGTAACCAAAGTGTCTCTTTAAATCCAAAATATTGACCATAAAGAAGAGAGATTCTACAAATTTGCCATTGTTTCTGCTGCCTCTCAAAACACAGGTCACAAGTGGATGTTGATCTGCTTCCATTTAGTAAATTGAAATGGTTCCACATGGAAGACTTTTTTTTTTTTTTTTTACTGCTTGTTAACTTTTTATATTGCATGCGTCGCTGCAACAAGTTGTGGACAATTATTGTACAGATCAAAGCTGGTGGAGTCCACCAAACAATTACTTAAACTTTGTGAGGCTCTTTAAATAATTGATACTGATCAACCAAAACATGTCTTTACCAGCCAAAGTATCAGCTTCTAAGCATTAGGTTGATGAGTGTACAAACGCGGGGTTGGGCAGATTTTTGTCATAGCCATTCAGATGTTGGACACATGTTAAATCTAAGAAAATGGTGATCTCACAATCAGGCACACACTACAATGTATTTTTGTCACCGGCTTAAATACTTAGCAGCTTTTTGGCTTTTGCATATAATGTCTAATATTTTCCCATTTAATTGCAGGATACATTCGCAGATGACACATGCAGATTGTATTTGCGGCATGTTGACATTACCCACTTATCTGCTGATCTCAGTGCTGCACACATTCACATCTGGGAGCTGTCTGATGTTTTTAAGAGCGTGCTCAAGACGAACAAACAGAAGCTGGGAACTGTTTGTCAATGCACAGCTGTGATTTGCTTGTAATAAACATCTTCAATGATAAGCGCGCCTTTTTGTTTGCTAATCTGGACCAGAAAATTCACGTCTGCTACTAGATAATATAAAACACGCTGTTTTTTTTTAAAATTTCCTTTAAGTGAAAGAAATTTCAAGGATATAGATGATGATTTATGTCTTGGCAAAAGCGCTCCTTAGGCTTTCTTCAATAAATTATGATGGAAAACACTGAATTTATCATCTCGATCAACTTTTTTTTTGTTGTTTTTTGGTGGTAACTCAAATAATGTTCAGCAATTTATATTTTTTGGGTCAGAATGTGTTTTTGGCAGCGTTCAACTTGTGGTTGTCTCACTGGCGCACATTTACACTTGTTATCGTGATTGGAGTAGATTCATAGTGGACTTAAAGAGGATTACTTTTCAAAATTATGTAGCAATATTTAGCATATCAGTAAATCTAGGGCCATCTAATAAGACTCACTGTGTGATTTGTAGCTTCATTGCACCATTTATGCTGCATGCACATGCAGGTTAGATTAACTTCAACACTTGATGCATGCCTGTTTTATGTGTACAGGTGTCACTGTGTCACACTGCTGTGGCTTCTTCTATAATTTATCTCAGTCAATTCAAGGTCATCTCATTTCTCACAAGTATCTGCAACAGGCATCTGAGTGAAACCATCACTTCATTCCTCACACTCCATCCCTCCCTTCCACCAGACCTCTCTCTGCTGTCAAGGTCAAATCAAATTGGATCCTACCTACCCCAGAGTACACTCTCAGCTGTGCTTGCAGTGTGAGTGAGTGTGTGTGTGTGTCTGTCTGTGTGTGCGTTCGCATACGTATTCATAGACAAATAAAACCAGTATCCGTGACTGTACATGAGCCTGTAACTTTGTCAATTCATGTATGAGCGTGAACTGAATTTATTTGCTCACTTTTGTGTGGATAAGTGTGGGCGTGTTATCCTGCATGAGGTAAAGTGACTCTGTGCATGTGTGTGTGTGTGTGTGTGTGTGTGTGTATGTGTGTGTGTGGCCTCTGAACAATAAGTCCCCCCTGCCTGACCCCTTTTCAATGCAGCTTGCTGTCATTAAAGCCCCCCAGGTCCCAGAAGAACAGTCCTGTTAATGTGTGTGTGTGTGTGTGTGTGTGTGTGAGATGGAGACAGGGGGTCTGCAGCTGAGGTTTTACAATTTCTGTACATTGATACAACAGATGAGAGCAGTTTAAACTGCACAGTGCTCACTGTTACTATTTGATCTTTGATCGTGTGTGACATTCGAATCGCGGTGTGCGACTCTGATTTCCTGCAGTTGGCGTATCAGAAGCGTGCACATCCCGTAAACCGAAGTTTGTCGGTTTGAGACCACTCTGCTACTTTTTTTTTTTGTGCACTTCTCAAATCTTATTTGTAAATGATTCGCTGAGTAAAAATGCAGAGATTGATTGCCATTGTGACACAGACGTCCCAAACCCTGAAAGACAGACTTGTATAAAGACGGCTTGCTGGTGTATTTTGAAAGTGTCCAAGGAGCATGCTGCCATGGCGGCTGTGTCCATTTGCGGAAAGAGTTGTGATGAGATATTTTTCCAAAGTAGAGCTAAAGTGTTTTGAAGCCATAATGTAAGGCACGTTTGAAAAGAAAGACACAGGGCATGGTGACGTGGTCTTCTATACTTTTTAAATAGCCCCGTGCAGGGGCGTAGCAGCAAATTCTGGGCCCTGTACACTCTCACTGTCAGTGGGCCCCTATCCATGCCAGTACACGAGGCACGTGAGCAAAAAAAAAAAAAAAATCAGGATTTTCATGGGCCCCTCTCCCTACTTGGGCCCTGGGTTGTCAGGTCCACTTTTCCCCCCACTACCACGCCCATGGCCCCGTGCGACATATTGGTTCTGTAGCCTACGGTGGTCTGCGCTCCCAAGCCATAGGTCGTGAGTTCGACCCCATCCTGGACAGGGTGGTGGTTGGATAGGGAGGACAGCACAGGTGAACTCCACTCCGCTTAGGGAGTAGGGCGGCCTGTGCTCACACCATATGCTACACCTTTTTTTTTTTTTGAGAAATGCCTCACAAATCTTACATGGTGTGCAGCAAACTTGTCAACAAGCCACATCAAAGTAAGTAGCTGATTGATTCATTCTTGCTTCTATCCTTTATTTCAATGAAAAGGGAAAAAAAACCCTGATGAAAAGCACTTAGAAATAGATTATCTCAGACTCACGGGAGGCTCTGTGAGCTAACCGAGCTGTTTGTTTACTGTGAGTTTACTGTGAGTTGTTTTACGATGTTTAGTAATGTTTACGAAGTATCCTACCGGCGTGGATTTAAAGGAAGCCGCGCTCAGGTGACGTAAGGAAGGAAGTAGAGCTAACTGTCTATTTTGAATTTGCAGTGAGTGCCCTGTCAAGCATGAAACAATGTGAGCCTAAATAGCTGAACAATAAGACATAGGAGATGATCGCAGTGGCGTATGCTCCGTGAGCAGCTCTGTATTTGACTGCTGTATTTGCAGGGAGAGAAAAGAATGAGAGAAAATTGAGTGAGAGAGATGTAAGAAAGAGGAGAGGAGAGTAAGAAGAGAGGTGCCATTTGAAGGTAAGGACCACCAAGCAAAGTGGGGTATGGTAAGTTTGTGTAAAGCGTAAAATGAAGTGTAGCAGAGATGAGTTTGAATGCAAGCTGTTGATGCTTGGACTGATTGAGTGAATTCAGGTAGTTTCCAGCTTTCTAAAATTAGTGCAATTGTAAATGAGATGACATTGAAGTGACTGTGTTTTGTGCTGTGGCTTTACTTTGTGAGGCATGGTAAGTTTGTGTAAAGGAAAAATTGTAGGAGGTGTGTGCATGGCTCCATATGGACCTATATGGACCTTGACAACAGCTCTGTGTTTGATCTGCCTTTTCTGCTCTCTGACTTCAGATATGAGGCGTGTGTGAAACCGAGTGAGTGCAAAATGTGTGTAAACCATTGTTGGGTGTGAATGTATATGTGCATGTACTTTTCAGGCTTCTCTTCTTTGTGTACGGAGGACAGAAGCAGAGAGACACTGGTAGTATTTATTGTGTGATCTCTCTTGAGTACTTTCTCACACTTTACACGTATCTTTTTCCATCTCCTCTCTTTTTCTCCCCGCGTACTTTTGCTTACTGATCTGATTGGCCTCTTATTAATCTTGATTCCAGCAAGCGGAGGTTCTCCCTCTCTGGAAATCAATCTAGCGCGCGCGTGTGTGTGTGTGTACATACATGTAGGGTACCTTCACTGCCCCGCAATACCAATCTTTAAACCGACACGCTTCCTCACAGTCATTAACACACACATGCGCCACCTTCACACAAAGGCAGTTATGAAATGGCTGGCTTAAACCAACAACGCTCGGGCAGATGACAGCGTGTGTGTAAATGTGCGGCTGTTAAACGGAAATTTACTCTTGCTCTGCCTCCATAATGGGCTATAGGTACAGTTGGTGTACATTAGCAAGGGGTGGGGAGTGATAGCATGCCCTCTTATGTGAGCCTAGTGGCCCTTAATCATGGCTGTAAGAGGGGATGGGGGGGATCAGGGTGAGGGTTAATGCTCAAGTGCAGCTGCACTGTTACATTCTCTGTGTGATTTGTTAAAATTTAACCAGAGGGTATGCTGTCGCTGGAGGGACTAAAGCTCAGATCTGTCATTCCTGAGTATCAGCAATGTTTAGGGTTTTCCTGATTGCTCTTGTGAGCTGGTTTCAGTTGCTTTATTTTTGGTGCTTGTTGTGTTGCTTACCAGTCATAATTAGTGTTGACTGAAAGCATTTTTTTTTTTTTTTTGGAGAAATAAAGAAATCCCTAAACTGAATGTAAAAATCCCAAACTAAGAGTGCAAAGTGTTTTAGCTTGTTATTGTTGCTGTGATTTCCTGAGTGTTTTTGTGAGGTTGTGGTGCAATGTGTCATCACAATACAAACAACAGAAACAACAAAATTCGACATCTATCATCTGACGTCTTTAAGAAGAGGAAAAGTGGCATTCATGACACACATTTTATTTTTGACAAGGCAAATTTTCTTAACCCCATGTTTCATACATTTAATCTTTTCTCCCACTGAAATTTCTCATGGTAACAGTATGAAGTTAGGTCCATAATTTATTGGATGAATACACTGTTTCTGTAGTTTTGCCTTTGTAAACAACCACGGTGTATTTTTAATTAATCAACATGTGATTTTGGTGCAGACTTCCAGCTATAATTCAAGGGCTTGTACAAAGTTTGCATAAAATTTTTAGGAATTAGACATTTTTATACACAGTACACCATTTTCAGAGACTCAAAAATGACTCTTTTTAATACTTGGAAGAAAATCTTTTGCAGTCAAAAAACTGCCTGAAGTCTAGAACTCATGGAAATCACCAAATGCTGTTTTCTCCCTTGAGTTGCTCTGCCAGGCCTTTCCTGCAGCTTTCAGTTGCTGCTTGTTTGTGGGTCTCTCTCTGCTTTCGGTCTTGTATGCAATAATTGAAAAGCATGCTGTATTGGGTTGAGATCAGGTGACTGACTTGAGCATTGAAGAATATCCAATTTTTTTTTTTACTTTAAGAAACTCTTGGGTTGCTTTTGCAGTTTGCTTTGGGTCATTATCCATTTGCACTGTGAAGTGCTGTCCAATCAGTTTTGCAACATTTGGCTGAATATTAGAGTATAGTCCTGTACAGTTCAGAGTTCATCCTGCTCCAATACTTCTATCATCAGTTGCCAGATACCTGCCCATGCCATAACATTGCCCTTACAGTACCATGTTAGCCAATGTGGTCTGCTTTGGATCATGAGCTGTTTGTCTCCTCTCCATACTTTTCTCGTCCCATTGATTGTTCTGGTACAAGTTAATGTTGGTTTAATTTGTCCAAAATTTGATGTTTTCTGCCAAAGTCTAATCTGACCTGGTGTACACCTTGCTGTAAACACTCAACAATTAACAATGCATCAGATTTATTTTATTTTTGCACTTACATCTCTTTGGGCCTCATGTTTAGCATTACATTAAAATTAAAGTGAAAGCTTTAAAATACAAACACTTTGAATGAAGTTCAGATATTATGTCTGCTTCATTTGTCATTAAATAATAAGGGAGCAGGCTTCTTGTGGCCATTAAACTACTTGTCAGTCAATATTCAATTAATTTTTAGCCTTTGGTGGTGTGGAGAGGCAAAACTACAAAAATTGTGTGCATGTCCAACAAATTATGGTCCTATCTGTAGGTAAGTGCTGGACATTTCCAAAGATAAGCCAGCACTCTTCCTTATCTTTAGTTTTTATGCCAAAACTTTCTAGTCCATCCCATCTCCCTAATGCTTTCATTTCTGTCATCTTTTACATGTTTTACTATTTGAGCGTGCACAAGATTTTATGTCTCTGCATGCATGAATTTGCTAGTGAACTTTGATCTTCATGCATGATGTGTCTCCGACTATAGCTGAGCTATTCAAGTTTTTTTCTCTCATTTTAATCTTTGCAGCTTCTGATGATGATTGACTGAGGATGTGAATCTTTGATGATAATCACTAAGGGTGAGATAAGAGAGGCTAACAGAAAAAAAAAGTCATATTATCAACCAGCTAATCATTAGTTTGCTGCAGATCAGTGTGCTAATATGCTCAGCGGCACACAAGGAGCTTTAATTAGGATAATGAGAAACAGCATTCAGTTGATATCAAAGTAATGACACATGCGGACATGCCTGGACATCTAAATAGAATATTCTGTCCCTTCAAAAATGAGCTTTTCACATTCAATTACTCCCTATTATGCGCTAGATAAATGTGGTCAGGGGTTGGCTTTGTTGTGATGAGTAAACCTCATAAAGGAAGGAGGCAGAAAGGGGGGGGGGCACGCAAAACATGCATGACCTCTTTTCGGCTTAGCTTGCTGTCATTAAAACACCGTGCATTCTGTAAACACAAGGAGAACATTAAAAATTTGATTAACTCATTCACTCGTCTTCCATTTCACGTAACCCTCCTTTCTTTTCCTCGTCTCCTCCTGAGCTTCTGTTCCTCCTCTTGTCAAATATAAAGTACTTCATCTTAGCAGAAACAGCAGCCATAAATTATGCAGCACACATCTCTCGCACACAGATGCTGAAAAGTGTGTGTTTAGTGTGCAAAGTAAACAGGATATAGGCTTTATAGCCCTGCATGCATTCTGCTCATGCCCTGTTTCTTCTCACACATCTGCCTGCCCGCATCGGTTGTAGTTTTACAACCGGCGGTATTATTATGTGCATGTTGTTTAAAGACCCAGCTATTCTGTTTAGATTTCAACTCTGATCTCCATAGTGTCGCATGCCAATGAAAAGAAGAGAGAATAGCCTTATGTTGCCTTCTTCTATTGCCCTACCCTACTCTCTCTCCCTCCTCTTTCTCTCTCTTTTCCAGCCCCTATCCCACTGTGTTCTGGGCGCTCTCTCTCTCTCTCTTTCTCTCTCCCTCTCTGCTACCATCTGTTCAGTTTGCCGGGCCTGGGTAGTTTTACTGCTTAAAAGGGACTCTCCTAACCACCCATATATGTCCATTTATTATTCTCCGTGGGCTGTTCTATTCTTGTCCCACAGTACAGTAGCGGACGCTGACCGTTGCCTTACTATGTTAAATAGGAATGAAAAAGCTTCAGCGGGTCAGCGCATGCACAGAGGGGTGAAAGAAGCTCACCCCTGCCAGTTTTGTAATAGAAAAATATGTGGAGGAGGGAGGGAGAAAGCAGGATAGAGGAGAAAAAGGGATGTGAAGGAGACATATCAAAAAGAGAACAGATGGCTGTAGCAAAAAGAATTCAAAAGGAAAAAAAGAAGAAGAGATTATGATCCAAAGGGAAATAAAGAGCGATGCAGAGAAGGAGACAGGAGTTGTAGGCTCGGTCAGGGAATAATGGTGCTGCTGCATTTTTAATAGTTGGCCACTTTGTAGCGACCCTTGTCTAATGGATTCTCTGCCTCTTAAAAGCTCCTGTCAGAGGCCTCTACCTCTAACAGTTACACAACGGAAATTGCTGAAGGCTCCAACAGTCCCCAGCACTTCCTGATAGAATGTCCAACAATCTAATATCGTCTGGCATCGAACATAATTCCAGTGCACAGATTTTTTGAAAAATATGTTTAGAGTTAAATTTACTTGCAGGAAGCAGAAACTAAAACACAGAGAGCGTAAGAAATGTCCAAGACCCGCACTGGTATCACAACTCTTTGAGATGAACAGCTCTGGCCGTCACTGTACTTCCTTTTAGAACACTGCTAAGTGCCTGACAAAGACTTTATTGGTGTGGTGAAAAGGGAGAGACACAGAGCACAACCTCTAGCTGTTAGCTATTTTAAGTGTGTGTGGGTGTATGTGTGTGTGTGTGTGTGTGTGTGTGTGTGTGTGTGTGTGTGTGTAACTCAGTGTAGAGACTATGGCCCCTGGCCATCAGGCTGATCTAGTTTCTGGAGATGGGAGATACTCAGTTCAGGTTTTTACAAATTACAATGGGACAGCTCCAGATTTGCATTTTATGGCTCATGGCCTACAAACATAGTGTAAATACAGAGTGTCGACAATACTTGAGACCAATTTATTAATGGATGGAAGGATAAGGAATGCTTTTAAATACACTGGTCAACATAATTTTATATAGTTTATAGACAGTTTATAGATGCGCTCATGAAGAGCAAGAATTAAGACGGCACTATGAGACAAACAACGTGGACTTTGAGCTGCTTACTGACTTGGCTGAGTCTCAAAAGTATAAATGTTAACTTTCATTTTGAAGACCAAGCCAAATACCGTCTTGAGGTATCATTGCTTCATCTAGACAACAAAAGAGTGAGCTCTCCACCTGCTGCAGAATTTGTATTAGCTTATAATACTTCAGAGCTGTTGTTAGAGGGAGAAGAACCTCATACTAATACTCGAGCCAACTGCTAAGATATGAAGCCTGTCGTGTGAGTTTGCTAATTTAGGGTTATGTCTTTGCCGTGACATAAAATGACATGTGAAACATTGCAACAATGTTCAGTGTCCTTCGAAGTGGCAGGTTATTCTTCCTGTTTTTCATGTCCAAGCAAACAAATCTTTCAAATTCTTTTTGCATTTCACAAACCATCATGAGACTGTGTTGAAATTACAGCCCAGTTGTGGTTATGTTTGGCATTCAACCTACAGCCTTCTGCCTGTGCTCAAATCACAGCTGTACATCCAGTATGGCAGCACTGCCTCGTGATATTGCTTAATCATTCTTTGTCTTCCGATCCAGAAGCTGCCTGTCGTTCTCGGTACAACTGATTAAATAGCTACGATTTTATAGAAGTGGACTGAGAAAACTAGCCAAAAAATGATGGAATCACCAATTATAAATATTGTCATAATCAAGAAAGTTTGTTTTTTATTAAACAATTTCAGACTTTTTTTTGCAGCGCTCCAATCTACTTTACTCATCTTGAGCCTTCTCCACATCTCAATGCATTTATATGTAACACCTCTAGTTGTTTGTACGTTCAGAGCGCACTAAAACGTGTAAATCGGCTTAGAAAACAGTTTTGTAGTTGCCAGCTTTTCTTTTCTTACTATATTTTGTGGTTCTACTAGCAATCTGGCTATTAGTATATTATAGTGTAGTACACATACGCATTCATGCTGCCAAAGAACTTTGAAAAATAGAACAAAATTGTGACGTCATAATCCACCTTCCAGTGTGAAGCAGAGCATTTAATTAGCTTGTTTTGCTTCTTGATAAATTCATACTCAGATTTCAATGAAATGCTTTGTATGTAAAAGTAAAATACATTCGTATTCAGGACTATATATTTATGTAATTAAAAATATTAATCTCTAACAAGTAGGCATTATTTGCATATATGCTGTGCGTCAGCTATATGATTATTATAGCTATCAGCATGGGGATTTTGTTTTCTTCTTAATGTTTTTCATTCACTGTGTGAACTCCCCGATGGGAGTACGACGGGGTGGGTTTGTGCATTGGTGGATGTTTGATTCCTACACTGGGGACCAGATAGATAATTGAAAGACTGGCCTGAGGGATTTTCCCCATGTGTTGTTGTTGTGTAGCTGTTCCTTCTTTATATCTCTCTCTTCTTGCTCTTTGTTGTCCATTCTCTCTCGTCTCTTTCTATCTTTTACTATATTTGTTCTTGTCTCAGGGCAGTGCAGGTCATTCCACCCTGTAAAATTCCACACCGGTGCAAAAGTCATTGCATTATGTTAAAGACACTGCAGTAATATTGTCCTTTCCTCTACCCTACTACTCTACTTAAATCAGCGCCACATTTTATGGAGCGATAAGGTAAGAAGGGTGGTCATAGCTGCTGTAGATTTCTGTTCAATGGGGAAAAAATGTGAAAAAGAAACCTTCACATAGTATCATGGAAGAACCGGTTTCCACCTCTTGACCTCTTAGCACAAATGGCTAATAATAAATACCATAAGTGGTAGAGATATGACTTGGATCTCCACTTTCCACTGCAAACCTTGTGCCTGCTTCTGTCACAGTCTCATATATTTTAACAAAAAGGCGAAGCTTCCCAGGGCTGCGTGCAGGTTGATGGAATGTGATTGAATGGCGCAGCCCAATCATGTACGTTAAATCCTTCTAGTGTTGCGGTGAGTCAAAATCCACTACATGGGTACCAATAGTGAGACCCCTGCTTAAACCCTAGCATTAACTATAAATCCAGCTTAAGATGTGAAAGATTTAAGCAGCACAGGTTGGTTGGGGGAGGGAGGGGGGGAGGGGTCCTAGAGCTCATTATATCCCACAAATTTTCTTTGCTAACACGTATGGTAAACTTTAAAACACACATCAAGGTTATAACCCACAAAATAAGACCTCAGTATTTACAGAGATTTCTCACGAAAGTCTTTTCTGGGTCAAATAACTGCGCACTGATGGGATTTTAAGTGTGCGTTTCTGTTTGAAAACATTCAGTTGTGTGTGCTGGAAGGTAATGCGTATGGAATGAAAGCTTCACTTTCTCACCACATTAAAGTGCACTTTTCAGAGTGCAGAATCTACAGCCGGTCTCTTCATAATGGCTGCTAACCACTGATACTGTTCAAATCCTGGTCACTGTTAGAGTGCTTGGAAAGACACACAAAACATTTTTTTTTTTGGATCCAGAAACACAATGGATGCGCTCCAAGTGTGAACAAACTCTGCAGCTCGACCTCTGTGCGTTTTCTTTCTCAGTTTGAGAGGAATATATAAAGAAACACAGTTTAACTCCATAAAACTGCCACAGTGTTTGCCCTTGCCGACAGTTTAGCTGGGTTACAGACATACTCTTGTCCCTGAGCCAGAGGTGGCTGGCCAGGACAAACATCTCCTATTCCCTGCTAATGAAATCCTGAATAAAATTCTCCCTGCTCAGCTTAAAGCCCCCCATCCTCCAACACACACACACACGCACACACAATTGCACAAGTACAAATGGACACCAACTAACTATGGTTCTGGTATACTTGCATACATACACAGAACCCCTACAGTTCCACTCCCAGTCAGGGGTTATCCTGCAAATACACTTTTTTTGTTGGACCCCAGTAAAATTACTTTTTGGACCTCTTGTGCTTTTATCGGAGCTGTCTGCATTGTCGTGTGTGTGCGTGTGTGTGTGTGGGTGGAGGGGTGGTATACAGTCCAAACATAGGCTGATGCTGATTGCAGAGAGTAGGTCCAAAGTGAATAGCTACTAATGACACTTGAAAGTTTATATTTCCCTGTGTGTGTGTGTGTGTGTGTGTGTGTGTGTGTGTGTGTGTGTGTGTGTGTGTGTGTGTGTGTGTGTGTGT
>JAVDPK010000688.1:379228-390792 GCA_034780415.1 Cichlasoma orientale
GTGTGTGTGTGTGTGTGTGTGTGTGTGTGTGTGTGTGTGTGTGTGTGTGTGTGTGTGTGTGTGTGTGTGTACTAGAAATTTTTGTGTGTTGCCTGTATACCAGTCATGTTCCAAAGATAAACACCAAATCATATTGCGTTGCCTGCCGGAAAGCTGGGTTGATAAGGACAATTGAATTTGACATTCATGAATGCGGGCATTGATGTGAAGAAGAACATGGCTAAAGCCTCCATTCCAGTAGGCCTTTTTGAAGCTGTGTAATGGCAGTCAGCATATAGTCATCCTTTTGTTTACAGGGGTACCAACTTGCTGCCTGGGCAATGGCCAGCTCACTCGGCCGAGCACAGATTGTTAAGCTACATTCAGCTTTTTATTCATTCACACTGCAGCATCTCCTCAGAGACTACCAGCCTTTTTCAAAGTTGTGCGAGAGTCTGCTGTAAGTATGTTGTGGTGTGTGACTTGAAGTGGGCGCGAGCGTGCGCGTGCACAGGGGTGTGCATTTGTGTGATGCGTTTTTCTGCTTGTGCCTGAGACGCAGGGAGATGAGGCGAGTGTGCCAAAGTGAGAGATAAACAGAGACTAACAACGGAGGAGGGGAAGTAAAGCGTGCGCATGTGTGCACGTGCACATGCGTAGTGGATGTGTCGAGGATGCAAACTAGCTTTGTAGCTCTCAGTGAAGTGTTGATTTAAGTGGAAGTGGAGGGAGGAGATGGGATAAAAGGCCTGACTAGATTAGGCTGGCGCACACTACTGAGGCGTGTTGTACTGCCTGGCCTTTCAGCGCACTCTCTGCTGAGCGCGCGTGTGTGCGCCTGAGAGACGAGTTCTTGTGTGACAATGTTGGAACCGGGCTTGTGCGTGCAACTGTTGGATGCACTTGCTCTGGTGCTGATATCGGTGCTGCTGTACAATAAAGCAGCAGATTAGCCGAGCCACCAGAGCTGCTATAACAGCACTGAGAACACTAATCATTGCGCTGGCATCTCAGCAATATTCTGTGCTGTACATTGTGTATGTTACCACAGAGAAGTGGCATTGTGAAGGAGACGTATGGAGGTTTTACAGTGTCAGCCACAGATTTTTTTTTTCATCTCACTGAAGATGGGAGGTGGATTACAGCTAATGCAGCTGTTTATTTCTTTAAATGTACTTAGAACCTTTCAGTTCCTGCCAGCATGAAGGCCAAATTACTGCATATTCAAGCTCCTCTATCCAGACAGCCCTTAAAAAGTATCCAGCAATAATAGTTCATTGGGTAAGGTGCTTTCAGAGCTGTCTCTCTGTGAGTGGGAGAGTGATGTCTGAGGGTAAAAATAACTTTTTAAAGTGGTTTCAAATACTTGAGGTGACGTTATTTTAACTCGAACAGACAACAGAGCAGCTTCAAAACGCTTCTTGTAAAGTCATCTTCCTTTTTTGCTTAAGAAAAAGCATTTTGGTTACATTTTGCTGCTGTTTAGGCAAGATTTAAAGAGCACAGAGGCTCACTTGCAGGTGTGGTATTTTCACAGGATAGTTTCAGCTATTGAGACGGTATTATTAACAAACGGATGCTCGCAAAACACTTGAATGAGTACCTGCGCATGGGTTGTCACATTTTGGCAGCAGCAATGTGAGAGTGAACTGAAGCTACTGCAAAATAATGGTTTATAAAAATATAGTTATCACCTCTGTTCACAGTAAGCAAACAGTGCATTGTCAGAGGCAAGAAAAAAAAGGGGAGGGGGGCAACTTTGTGAATTCCACAAGCATGCTGTCATTTGTACTGAGCCATTGGAGGAGACAGAGACGTTTGTCTGCTGCATGTGGTACAAGAGTCATCTGCATTTTTCATTGATTTAACTTCCTGTATAAATAATTAAGACCCTGAGAGGCAGTATCTTCATGTCCTGTACATTTGCGTCTTTGCATGTGCGCAATCAATTTGTCTGGCTGTGTATACAGTGCATTGTTGATGGGTGCTTTTACAGGGTTAGTGAACATATGTCTAGGCCTGTGGAGACCAGCTTGACATTCATTAAAATATACTTTGCATTTTAACAATGTTCTGTGTGCAATACGTACTGCAGAAGGTCATTAGGGCTGTCTTATCGGAGCTCGATATTGTTATTGGGCTCTGCGTTTTGTTTGTGAGTGTTGATGCTGACTTTGAATTGACCTGTGACTTAGGGTGACTAACAATATTGAATTTCACTGAACTTTACCAGTTCTCCAAAACAGTCCTAATAAATAGATCACTTTATTAATCCCAGAGGGAAATTGACAATAATATAGAACTTCCCTGTATGCTGTATCTTAGTGTTCTATATATTTTAAGTGACAAATAGATACTGTAACATCATTGACTCAATACAGCAGCAGCAGCAGAGTCACGGTGCTACTTGTTATATAGAAATCATCACTTTTTTAGCCAGTACCATTGTGATTGTTTCTGCTCAGAGCTTTTTCACAACAACCTTTTTCTTCCGTTCCACTTCATTGTTCCTGTTGGCTAAGCTGTCACCGCCTTAATGAATCAGTCTTCTGGACCCTCCTAAACTAATTTCCCATTGGTTTACACTATAAAATGACCTGCCACTATTTGTTTAGTCCTTGCACCAATAACCATACAATTACAGCTATTATGCAGCCAAATATCATTCCATGTGTATGATTAAAATCTAAGGCGTGTGCCTGCACACATGGAGGTGTAAATGCGATGTAAAGCAAGTAGTTTAATGTAAAGTGTAAAATAACATATACACACACCCCTCACTTACACACTGAGGAACTGTCAGCTGCTAGATTAGATGCAGCGGAGACTCTAAGTACATCAGGAGCAGCATTCAGTGCACTGGAGATAATACTAACTGT
Source organism: Cichlasoma orientale (assembly GCA_034780415.1). Classification (NCBI taxonomy): domain Eukaryota; kingdom Metazoa; phylum Chordata; class Actinopteri; order Cichliformes; family Cichlidae; genus Cichlasoma; species Cichlasoma orientale. Next base: position 382,087 of record JAVDPK010000688.1, read on the forward strand.
AGCACTCTTACCAATACCAACCCTAGAATTATCCTCTCAGTGGAGGTCTCTGAGTCCTCTCTGTCTCTCTCAAGAAGAAATCAATGATGTGTGGGACACTCAGCCAATACAGCGGGGTACCCACCTGCATGCAAGGCATACAATAACTGCAGATTAGTCTTTTCTTGGTACAGAATAAGAAGATAATGCAGATGTAAGCTGGTGACAGTTTTCAGTTTGAAAGATTTAACATACCTAATGTCCACATTTTTTTTTTTAAAAAAAAGAATAATTTGTGTGCTTCCTGGAAAAAAAAAATCACACTGATTTCATTTTACACTTAAGTTTTGCTTCATCTCAGAACGACCAAAAGTGGATTAAATGTGAAGCACACAAAGGGTAAGTTCATCCAAAGGATTATTTTCAAAAAGTCACTGTATTCCAGTCATGGATATCTCTTGTTATGGGGTACAGTGACTGTGACTGCATACTACTAAGGAACAGATCTTATAAGAGTGGGCTGAGCGGAGAAAAGGAAGGAAGTTTAGAAAGACTGACAGGAACATACAGCTGAAAGCAGTATAAAGATTACCTGCCTTTGCTATATACTATGATGATTTTGATGCTATACTGCATCAATATCATTATCAGATTTTCACAAAAGTCCTAAAAGTAAAACAAACAAGAAAAACCCCTTAACGCCATGTAGACCATTCCAGTGCCAGTTGGTGGGTTTGCTCCCATGAATTTTTGGGCCTTCCATAAGACATCATTTGGAATAAGGTCAGGACTTTGAATTACATTATTCTTCTGTGGCACTTCTTTTGGGAGAACAACTTGTGTGCTGAAGTTGTTGTCCTTCTGCTTGGCGGACTGTCTTTTGGGATTCAGTTAATGGACAGATGTCCTGACATTTTGATTCGGAATTGGCTAGCATAATTCAAAATTCTTTGCTTTGTCAGTGGTAACAAGCTCTCTTGGCCCAGATGTAGGAAAGCGGGCCCAAGCCAAGACACTAAAACCACAATGTTTCAAGACTGAATGGAGTGCTCCAAACAGAATGTGTGTCATTTCAAACCAAAAAATATTGCTCCAGCAGCATGCCGGCTTGTTAGTGTGAGCTTTAGTAAACTGCAGGCCAGTGTTCTTCTTGGAGAGCAGTGGCTCTCTGCTTGAAGCCCTGCCATCCACATTATTGTGTTAACTGTCCTCGCCCCTCTGACTGTTAGACACTTTGTGGTCAACCGATCATTGTGAGGGAAACAATAGTTGTTGAAATTTCTTCATCTATCCCCATTGGCCACCACATTCACAATTGTGTACATCTGTTTCTATAGTTATATATTGTACTGTAATATTAATTTCCTGACATCTCCTACCTAAAACGGTTATATTGGAATGAGATGATTTTTTTTTCCCACCAAAATTCCTGCATCATGACCGAAGGGGTTAAGTTCAGTCTGACGGAGGATTGTGGAGTTCCAAACTCTAAAGAAAGAGATTGCTGACCTTATGTGACTCAGTAACCCTTTTTTCTGAAGCCTGAATTTTTTGGAAATCTCCTTTTTGTCCTTGCAATGAATCACTTCCTCAAATGTGTTGTGAAAATTGGATTTTGATAGTTAAATAATTTTAAATTAAAAGCCTGCTCACAGCTGATGGACACCACGCTGATTGAAAACAACTGAAAATCTCTCTACCTCTTTGCTTTTTTTATTTTGCTTTTTTTTTTTTTTTTTGGCAGAAGTGTGTGTAGCTGCAACGCTCTCACAGCACTGCAGCAGGCACAACATACCTCATTCTTAGGAGGGAGCTTACTCTTCATTGTATATAGGCACTGTGATTTCTCCACTTGGGCCTAAAGCTCAACTCATATTCACACTAAGACACTAAAGTGGGAAAGGCCTGTGCGTTGTTAGTTAGCCTGGAGGCGTCTGGTAGTTTAAACGTCCGCGGAGGATTCTGGGTCAAAAAAAAGTTAAAGCAAAACAGCTGAGGAAAAGTGAAGCAAATAATCGGATTAGAGTAAGTATGGGTGCAAAGGCAAAAATAACACACAGGGAAAGAAAGGGGGGGGGGGTAGAAAATATGTAGAGCTTATAAATAATCTTATATGAAGAGAGTTGTTGGGTATAAAGATCATTCTGGTATAGGAATCTCAGTTGCATCTCTCTCTGAAAATGCCTTCAGAGCTATACTGCCAGTGCGCTGGAGTGGTATACGGGCCTCCGCCCCCCCAAGACATGTCAGGCGGAAAGCTGAAAGACAGTCAGAGCGAGTTCAAAACATACAATCTGGACTTTACAACAGTCAACCAGAGACATAAAGTCTAGCTGAATTACAGATTGAGTGACACACTGAGACAGAAGGGAAATGGGGCTGACAAAAGAGGAGTGGCAAAACAGAGACAAAGCAGTGGAGACAGACTTTTGCTTTCTTCCAAAGTATTGCCACAAGCTGTTGGGCGCAGTCTGCCAACCTAGCACAACTTCCCAGCCATAGATAAGCTCTGTGTGTGTGTTTCTGTGTGTGCGTGTGTGTGTACATAATTCATAAGCAAAGCCAAATCATGATCTAGAGATTATCATGTCCAGCGGCACAAAAGTGGCGCAAAGAGAGAAAACCATAGATGGACCAGTGGAAAAGTGTTTATAAGGGGGAAAAGGGCAAGATTTATAGTACAAATGCACTTACAGGATATATGCTCACCCCATACTTGCCTGAATGCAACAGCGTGTGTTCACATACACATTCCCGGGCACCCTCTGTTTCTCTATCTCCCTTCAATGACTCCCTCCCTCTCTTACTTTCAAGGAAGGGTAATCCCTCTTGTAGTTAATGTGCTGTGACATTTCATGGTACAATAGGATTTGGGAGACACTATGTATTCTCATGGTGCCGGGGTCTGGCTGATAACCTCGCCGTCTGGGTGATTTTTTGGACTCCAGCAACTCCTGGACTGGTTTTTATCTCACTTTGGAAATCTAATTCTCAAGGTAGAAATGCAATTCACAGTAACACGGACTGTAAGGTGACACACCAGGGGTTATTGTTAAACCACAGTAACTGCACGCCGTCATGCATCATCTCGAATTTACAAATTCACTGTTAGCGACATCTGATTCATAGATTTTAATGTGGCATCAACTGCTGTGACAGATTAACGTTTTGCTGAGCGGCGGCGCAGGTGACAGTCAGTGAAATCTTTATAGTCACTGAGTGGTGCACGCTGAATACATACTGTGTGCTATTGGATCCACTTGCCTTTGTGAAAAGTGTTTAATATTTTGACAGTGTAAAATACCTTATCCTAGGTTGTTTCCCGGAACATTAGGGAAGAGATAAAATAGTGGAGAATTTTCATGTTTTACTGGAGGACATGAAAGGACCAGAACATGTAATCATACCCAAGAAAGGACGACCGATTCTCTGCTGTTACTGTATTTGAAAACATGGTGCCAACTATCACTGTCACCTGGAGTGTGAGACAGCTCAGCCTTAGGGGGAAAGCAGACAAGTAGTCCTTGATTGTGATTTGGCATTGGGCTCTGCTGTCATTTACTTGAAGCAAATTGTTACGTGACATCATGTCAAAGACCACATCTGTGAAGTTGGCGACATTTTATTCTTTGCTTTGTGAGAGTTTCCATCTCTTTTATTTGGACAGTAAAGAAAAGTGCCAAACACACACAGTCAAAGGACAATAGAGTGCAGGTTTCCTGTGCTGTTTTTGCTGAATTGAGACAGAATGTCTCAATTTTAAGGCAGAATCTTGGCTTATGAGATTTGATATGATACAGGCAGCAGGGCTTCCCCTTTGGATGAGCTCACGGCCAAAGTTCTTATCTTGCCTACAGAGCTGATGTGTGATGGTAGGATATGAGGACTTGAAATTTTTCCCATCGACCTTCAGACCCGGTTATGGTGCCAGAATGCCTGAGCGAAGGCGGTGTTGGAAAGGATGATGTTAAATACTTTGTATGACATTTCATTGTGTGTTATTCTTTGCTTGCAGGATGTTTAGGTGCCATAAATAAGGGCACGGGAGTGTACAGAGAAGAGAATCTTCCTTCCCCTCAGTTATTCTTTCTCAGAATTTAAGCTACATAGGGCCGTTAAACAAATTGCAATTATGTGGTTGTGACATAATAATAATGAACGACCCTTTTTCAAACTGTAGTGAAGCCTTCAGTCCTGAAAAGGCTAATTCGATTCACAAGTTGTCATTTTGATCTGCACTAAGTCGAGCCTTAAATCATCAAATGAATGATTTTAATCCAAGTCATGCAGAAAGGCTCCAACATCGTACAGAACATCTTCTGCCTAAGCTAAATGCAGATTACAACTGAAGTGAGCTGAGTGTTTATCTAGCTAACAGCCATACCAAGGGACTAACGTCTTGTCGCTTTGATTTGCCGTAAGATTTCTTTTGAGAGCGTGACAGTGAGCGTGAGACAGTGAGAAGTGTCACGCCCAGATTCATGAGACGGGCTTGGCAGGCCTGATATTGCTGTTTTGGCTGGCTGTGTTATACCTGGAGGGATCTCGCTGGTGCCGCCGCTACACTGTAGCTAATTTAGCTGGAGCACAGCTGCTAAGAGGCTCCCCGAGGTGTGTGTGTGTGTGTGTGTGTGTATTTCAGGATTAGCCACAGCACCAATTAAAGCCTCACACTGGTTTTTAAAGGATAAATTATTAAAAGCAGAAGTGACCCCTCTGGTGGCCTTTCCCTTCTCTGCTATTCTCTTGTCTTTCCCTCTTCTCTTCTCTTCTCTCCAGCATTCACACACTTTTGTCAGACTTGCTTTCCTTTCGTTTCCTCTCCTTTGCCTTTCCTTGCTCCTTTTCTTATTCACTGCATTCCCCTACATTTCAGTCCTTACAACTTCAAGTCCTTGTGCAACCTCTAAAAGATTGTGGCAGGATTTAAAAAAAAAAAAAAATCATGTTTTATTGAAATTCAGTGTCCTTAGAGTTGCAATTTTATATCTGATGTGCGTTCAGTGCAATATTTTTTCCCCTCACTGAGTTTTTTTGGTATATTGATGCCTTCAGGATACAGCTGGGTTAGATTGTTGCTCTATGCAGCTCTGTTGCATTCTCCTTTTTTTTTTCTCCCTGTGTTCAATAGCAAAAGCATGTTAGCCGGTAATGGATACTTTTAACCTTTTCCAGGTAATTTGATCAGGCCTTTAAATCAATCCAAGCACACACTGTGTCAGGGTTATGATTCAATGTGAATACATTGACTGCTGCTCTTTCTGTTGAGCTGGTTTTTCTCGCAAATGGGCAAACCATGTCTTTCTGTTTTTAGATGAATGGTTCAGTCCTGGATTCCGAATTACAGACACGAGGCGCTGTGTAGCATCTCTAACGAGAACAAAAGACACGAGTCGAAATGCTTCACAAGCATAAATGTATTTAACACCACTTCATGTTGCCATTCAGTATTCCAGCGAATGGAATTTCCTGTGGAAAATTGTGCAGCATCCCCTCGTCATAGACGCTCGTCATTATCCAGATGCGTTTTGCTTTGGCAGTTTACTCTAAAATGTGATTTTTTATTTCAACAGTAAAGTGCTGAATTAGTGTCCCTGGTGTAAAATTATTAAGCTTAACTCGCTCCATGTGCATCAGATTTTTTGCTCTGCCTCTCTAGTCTAGCCAGTTGTGTTATGTATTTCCACCTTGTGTTTCTGTCCAATCTTCCACCTGCAAAATAAAAAATATTAAAGATCTGAGTTCTACTCGTTTTGATGCCAGGATTTCCCCTCTAGATATCCTCAGGCCATCATCTAATCTTACAGGGGTCAGATTTCACTTAATATGTTCTCATTTCTCACACTCATCTCTTCCCCTTTTCTTCCATCCCACCAATTTTCCCAGTCCTCCCACCTCAGTCTTCTCTCATTCCCTGAATATTTGCCCTTCTCAGATGTGATCAAGGAATTTAATTAGAGTGAGGGACATAGTGAAGGAAGGAAGGAAGCAGCTAATAAATGGTCGGTGACCCAGAGAGAACAAAAGGTAAAGATAAGTGTGTTTAAATCAGACCTGGGGAATCTGAAGTGGAGAAGCTTATTGAACCTTGCTATGTCAATACCCAAGACTGTATAGATTTAGTAGCACATTTATGCTGCAACACTGTTTCTTTTAAAGGTAAATCCTGCAGTATCCTTGCAGATTTACATTCAGCAGCCTCTTTATCAGTTACACCTTGCTAGTACTGGGTTGGATCTCCATTTATTTTCAAAACTGCCTTAATTCTTCATGGCACAGATTCAACAAGGTGCTGAAAACATTCCTCTGAGATTTTGGTCCATGTTGACATGATAGCATCACAAAGTCCTGCAGATGTTCAGCTGTACATCCTCAATGCAAATCTCCCTTTCCAACATACTCCAAAGGTACTCTGTTGGATTGAGATGTGGTGACTCTGGAGGTTATTTGAGTACAGCAAACTCGTTATGTTCGAGAAACCAGTTTGAGCTGATTTGAGCAGTTTCCTGTTCTTAGCTGACAGGAGCAGCGCCTGGTGTGGTCTCCTGATGCTGCAGCCCTTGTGCTTCAGGGTTCGCCCTGTGTGTTCAAAGATGCTCTTGGTTGTCAAAATGGCTGGTTCAGGATTGAATTGTGAACTCTTACTTGGGAGTGATGTGAGGTAATTGCGGGAGGAGCCACTGGTCAGGATCTAAGGGTGAGCCTGATTTGTAGCAGGGTGAGCAGTCAGGTAGGTCCAAAGGGTATTTGACAAAGTTTTCCCAGAGAAGACAGACCGGCTCAGTGGAAACAGATGACTGAAGCTGGAAATGAAGCCATTCTTCAGCCACAGAGGAATCACTGGAGAGGAGAAACGCAAGGAGGTTAGCACAGGGAATACTCGAGTTAGTCATAGAGCCATAGAGAAGCGTGATTACCACTCTGGGTACGACGACAATCTGGTGGGGACTGAGTGCTGGAGCTGGTCCTTAAGTACAGCAGATGATGGAATAATGAGGGACAGGTGTGCAGACTGAAGAGCGGGAACTGGGAGCCCTGCACCCCCAGGCTGAGCTCATCCTCTTTGGCACAGAAAATGATTGTATTACTGAAAAACAAGGGCTGACCAGTTCAGCCTATGGCAGAGAAAGATCTGTCAGCACCAATGGAAATTTTAATTGTACAGTAGCTAGCTAGCAAACAGCTGCTGCTTTTTTTTTTTTTTTAATCAGGCATTGGTAAAATGTTTGGTGTTCATGCACATTAAATTTCCATCTCCACTGCAGAAGAATTGAGTATCATGAGGCCTGAAATGCATTATCTACCAGTCTGAGGTGGCGATAGTCACTGTAAGTGCACACCTTGCCACTTGAATTGATTAGCGATAACAACCCTATTAAACTTCACGCACGGCAGAATTAATGTACACTGTGTATCGCGCAGAACTGTAACAGACGCGTTCTAATTTAGACAGTCTTTGTTTAACTGAAGCATTTTTTTTTATTGTTTGCGTCACGGCAGTACCTGGAGAATGGAACAGCTCATATAAAGGCATTTCATGTGTTGTGGCACACAGTAAATCTGAACAGCAGTATTCACTGATTTGAGGTAGTGACTCAAACCTTTTTTTTAAGAAATATAATTTCCATCTCTTTCACAGATATTTATAATCTTGAATATGGACACATACCTTATTTATTTTTTGCTGTAGTAATGTAACAAGTTACTATTCTGTTGCCTTGCATTATTTGCTGTACTGTATATCCCCACCTGTGATGTTGCTGCGCTCGGCATTTTAATTGATTCCCTAATGAGAGTAGACCACCCCCAACATACAAGCATAGACACGCTTGTATGTTGGGAATTACTAAACGATAATTCTTATCAGTCTATTTCTCTTTTTGTTGTAAGATGATGAACCCAACACACACACGTCTGTGCACTCGGACGCATGCGAATGCACACACACAGGCTTGCACCAAATCCTCTCATTGTTGCTGTGGAGAGACATTATTCTGTCTGCACACTTATTCTATAGTCTCCATTCTTTGACCTGACGCTATATAAGCATTCTGTCTTATTCTTATGCCCTCTTATTCTGATGGTAATTTGACTGCCTGAAAGGACCGGCAGAGGATTGTTCTCTCTCTCATTCAACAAAATACGGTAAAAAGTCATTCCTGGGATTAAAAAAAGCTCTGCGGTGGATTTCCAGGGCTCTGTCGTCGTGTCTGCAGTTGCCTGTCGGCCTCCCGTTCATATGCTAATGAGCCAGAGCTTGATTGTTTCCTCATATTTTAATCTCCTGCATGGTGCTGGAGGGGAGGGGGCAGCAGATAGGAAGAGTGTGGGTATGAGGAAGAAAGATGAGATGGAAGGGAAAGAGATGATGGATGAGGAAGAGGACAGGGCAGAGGGTGTTGGGAGCTGAGGAATGGAAAGGAGAAAGTTGAAAGGGAAATGTGAGGAAATTAAGTTATGTTGAAGGAGGACAAAAGCAAAATGTTTGACAAGAACAGTGAAGAGGTGAGGGACATGGGAGGGTAGAATGAGATTATTAATATGCAAGGAGGAGGCGATAAGATAAAGACGGATAGAAACACTGCAGGATGATAAGCTGCAGATAGAACACACAGTTCACCTTATAAGGAGACATCCAGGGTTTATTAGCGGTGACAAAAACGGGGGAACTACTATTGATAGAACTGCAATATTTTATATTGCTTCATTTTAAACTTCCGGGGGGGG
>JAVDPK010000688.1:390802-402795 GCA_034780415.1 Cichlasoma orientale
CCCCCCCCCCCCCCCGTCACTGAAGATCGGTGAAACTTCCGCACTTTTTCCTTTTGTAGATGTTTGTATTAAACCAATCGTGATTCACCAGCCCTGTCTGCCGCTGCTTTCCGTACATACGGCTGGGTTGAAACACTGACCAGAGGGCAATGAGAGGAGGAGCGAGAGAGACTTTCTTGAATAAACTAATGTTGAATTTGCATAAATATACATAATAAAAGAGCTTTGTGCAATGCGCCTCTTCAATATGCATGTTTTTTTTTCTCCTTTTTGTAACTTCTATGCTAGAGGTCATGCAATTTAGAAGGAAGAATGTAGAATAAGATCTTTTTTTTGTGTGTGTGTGTGTGGGGGGGGGTACGCTTGGAGAGGTGGAGATAAAAATCATCTGGGTGGGTTTTGAAGTATAATGTAGTGGAATGTTTTTCTTGGATGTCACTCAGAATGGGTTTTCTTTAGAAAGAGCATACAAGGTCAACCACTTTGTAGTTAGATTTGATAGTTGCTGTGATTGTTGCCGACAGCAGAGACAGCACATATGCAAGGCTATGGCTTGATCAAGGTTTTGAATCTAAGCCAGTGTGTACACCACACCTACAGGATGCATTCAGTACCTGCACTGGTCTTAAAATGAAAAGTACTAAATTATAAGTAAAATCCCAACGTGGCTGATAGGAATATTTAATGGAACATTTTTTGAGCATGCTATATAGTTGTAGCTATTTTATTTAGCCATGGTGTTATGCATTCCTTGTTCACTTTTGGAAACACTGTCTTGGCCAGGCATAGTTTGCACATTCTTGAACCTGGAATTCCTTCACTACATTCATTTTAACTAGTCACAGCAGTAGGTGCTCATTTTCTGTCACATATAGCGGAAGATCACACAGGGCGGGAAAATGTTCCAACCTCCATTCTTTGAGGCGTACACTGTTGCGTAACTCCATTAATCAGACCGCTAGAATACTGGACAGTTTTGCAGAATCCCAGACTGCTTTCAGTGCCAATGTGTTCTTGTCCATGTACAATTCAAAGTGTCCCCCCCCCCCCACATTTAAATTTTTGCTTTCTTCATTATTAGATTAGATTCAATTTACTGTCATTGCATATGTCATAAGTGCAGTGCAACGAAATGCACTTGTCGTATATTCAGTATCTGAATATACGACATGGCACTGTGGTGGTGTTATGATTAGGGTAGGTTTGTTGTTATGGATATAACTTGATAAATTTAAGATTAGGATAGACAGCTAAAAAAAAAAATCAGATGCAGGTCATGAAAATCCACCACCGTTCCTGAGATTCACATGCTATCGTTTGCTTCACTACAAATTGGGTGAATTACTTAATATAATACTTAGCTGTTAACTGTGAGATGCAGAATTGATAAAATTAGCAGTGATGTGTAGGTGTGCTGGCTGTTTTGTAGAGAACACAGAGGAAGGCTGTTCAAATCTTTGACCTCTTTGCTGTAATTTAATGGTGCAAAATTGATCATCCACCGTGCCCCCAGTATTATGGTCTCACATCATTTGCTGCTATGTGTTTAGCTTACATCCAGAACCCTTTTATTTTTTAACTTAAGATGCAAATACATGAGTATGAATTGCCCCATGTTGGTGCCTTTTTGAACATTTCCCATAACCCCACACACAAAAAGAGTGACTCAGCCTTGGTCCCTAGAACAATAGCTGGGCAGCCTAATGCAAATTGGAATCAATCACGGCTTGCCTGTATACTCACTGATAGCCTGCACCACCCCTCCTCGACCTCCACTACCCTCCCCGTGACCTTCTCAAAAACACAGCCACAGGAATTTGCTGAGAGTTCAGCAACCTACCACAGCCTCCCTCAATCATGTGCTTATCTCCCACCAGGCCTGTGAGCACCAAGTCCAAACTGCGTATCCTCCTGGGATGTTTGTGCAACATGTTTATGACAGGCCAAGTGTTGTTGATGCTGCTGTTGCTGATGTTAAGTGAGAGAGAGGTAAAAGGCTGGAACATGCCGTTCCACTGGGAAGCAACCTTGACGACCTGATCTTCCGAGGAGACTGAGAGAAGCAGGGAAGGAGTCATGTGGGAAGGAGAAGGGTGTGGGGGTTAGAGGAGAGGTGAAAGCTAAAAAAGGGTCTAGCAAGATTAAGCGGTAGTAGATAAAATATAATGATAGATGAAGATTGAGGGTTTATTTTATTAAGACAAAGGAAACAATTTGATGAAAATGTGAGCAGTTTTATTAGCAGGATTTTCAAGAGTCAAATATCCTGCTATACATTAAAAACCTTGCTGCGGTTTCCTGTTGCACTTTTATTTTGGCAGCAGGTTTAATAGGTCAGGCAGACTATATTTTGATCGGCCCATCTTCTGTGTTTTAATTAAAGTGGAACTCTTGAGTGTGATTGACCTCACAGTGATCTTAGATCTAGACTGATGAAACTTGCAGACACCCTGGTAAAACCTGATATCCACTTTGAAGGCTTTTTAAAAAGCCTTCAATTACAATAAACCTACTATTTTAGCTAAAAGGGTATGGTTACGTTTAGTTATAAAAGTGGTTGGTCTGGTATGTGCAGTACTGTGCAAAAGTCTTGTGCCACCCCTCTTTTCTTTTAATTTTGCTAGGAATATGTGGAATAGGTGCAGTGATATATTGAAACATGTGCAAACATACATGGAACTACAATATAAAAGGTAAAAAAACAGAGTTTGTACAATTCTAATGAGCTTGAAAGTCAATATTTGGTATGACCACCTTTTATTCTTTGTCACAGCCTGAACTCTTATGGGCAGCTTTCTTTAATCCCTCTGAAAATGGTCAGGTACAAGGATTTGACTAAAAATGAGTAAAAAACCAGCCAATATCCAAAGAAAAACTTGAGCGGCTCAAATTTTTTGCACCTACTGTATGCATGGGGGCCACACAGTGAGGGGACCACAGCGGGGACGGAGCTTCCGAGGTTCCCGGATGATTTATGCTACTTCTGGTGCTGCTGGAAGCTAATTCGTCTTTATTCTGCAAATAAAATTGCAGTGAGGGCTCAGGGGGCAGAGTAATATGGCTTTTTATCTTTGCCTCAGGCAAAGATATGATTGAATGTCCTGTGATGGAATATTGTTGTAATATGTGAAAATGTCATGTTTAAGTTGGAGTGTGTTGAGGAAAGAAACTTAAATGTCGAGACAACAAATTTCTCTGCATTCATCGTGAGTTTCTTTTCTTTATGGTAGACTGTACGAAGTGCTTTGAAACACTTTGCACACACGTGTACATTCAGTATGTTATAGAGTGTAGAACTGATAAAAGAAATCAATTCTCACTTACCGATACTAAAAATTACTATTGGATTACATACTCATTTGCAACAATATCAATATCACCAGTACTGCCTCGGCCTCCAGTTGACACACAACTTCACACAACATGCACAACACGCTGCAGACAGGCAGGCACACAGCCCCTGCCCTCACTAGCCACTGTAGGAGTTCATGTTTACAGCACTGAGCAACACTTTATGAAAAATGTCAAGAGGTCAGTAAATCTCACGTTTCAACAACTTTGAAGTATTAAACTTAACGTGCATAGTTATCATAAATGTTAACCTGGTTAGCAATACACAACAGCCACAAACCCAGCGTCAGGGGTCACAAGCTAATGTCCTGCTAGGCCCGGTGTTGGTCCCAATCACAGATAATTGGGAGGGTTGCAGGAAGCACATCCGGCATAAAATCTGCAAATAAACTCACAAATCAAACCGAAAGTACCTTTGTCCACATTACCCATTAAGTTATTATTAAGGTAGTGGTGCCTATGGCTAATGATAAAACAATAATATTACTGTTATAATAAACTGTGTTAATTTAACAGGCTAACACAAATATATTTGGGTCTAAAAACTGTTTCTCTTAAAGACTGAATCAGAGACAGAAGCAGTTGGAGCTTAACTTTCCAGCTCTATTTGATCAGCAATGAAAGTACCGAGCCAAGTAACCAGAAATGCAGCACTACCTCAGACAATCTTTTAAGAATGTCAGAGGCAGTGCTGAAAGTTTATTTTTGGCACTACCTAAGAGAATCTGTTGTCAACTTAAAAATAGTGTTGTAACTGATGAATTTTGTATTTTTTTTTTTAATTATCTTTTCTTTTTTTTTTTCCAAGTCTTATTTTTTTTAATCAATTTTTGCTCCTCTGGTGTCATGTATCAAGTATTTTCCTCAGTACCAGTGTCGAGCTTGAAATTCTAGTATCGTGACCACCGTAGTAGAGCGATGGGTTATTGTGCTGAGGCACCAGTGACAAATGACCCCAGTGGTAATCATATTTGACATGTATTTATTTTAACTGCATATTTTATTGTAAGTGGCTTGAAAAGATGCCTGTAAAAGCCTTACATTAAATTTAATGAAACATGTAGAGCGTTGTGTGTCCCAACAGTCGAATCGAGATTGCACCTCACGTAAGGACAAAGGACTGCAGATCCTTTTCCAGGAACTCTCCGCTGCTCATGGAAATGGACTTTGAGATGGTTTTATTAAATAACCCTACAGAGTGATTTACCCAGGCATATCATTTACTCTCCAGACTAATCACAGGCTAGGCTATACCTCTAGCGTACACATTCCTCAGCTTGACACTTGGAAACATGTAAGTATCTTGTATTGGATATCATTAGGCTTGTCTCCAAGAAGACTATTTATACCTGTGCACGGCATTAACTGAACTCTCTGCAGTCCTCTCTGCTTCCCCTAACATACAGTAAATGTGCCATTTTCTTTTTCTTCATTTCAAAAATGTAAAGTACTGTGTGTACAGGGTGCTTTAATATCCTGCTGCAGCCCGGAGCCACATCTTCCAAGGAAACAAGGCCTAGATACAATAGTTTGACAATCAAGTTAAATTTATGAATTCCTGAAAAGATGATTTGTTGTCTTTTCAAGCTTTCCGACAGAAGCACAAGCCGAGGCTTAATTTAGCTGCTTGTGTAATCTCAAAACAGGGACAGTATATTGGGTGCCATGTTTCCATTCGGATGTACTGTATTCATAAGCGCTTCCTTAAACCCTTCCGCTGCTGTGTTTAGAGGCACAGTGAGTAAGAGAGAATCTCAGTACTGGACCTAAAAATAGCCTGCATTCTTTCCTCTATGTTTCAGGAAGCATCAGAAGAGGTCAGAACATGCCTTTCGCTCTCTCTCTCCCCCATGTTTGCCTCTTTCCTTTGTCCTATGTATTTCTCTTTACCCTTATCCTTCCTTAACTCTCTCCATCAGCCAATCCTCTTCTAAAGTTTCCCTTTTTTTCCCCTTTCTTCCTTCATGTCATTCAAAGTTCACCCCTACGTGGTGTTGTGCAATACCCTCACAAACATCTATACTTAGTCTGTTTTTCCCCTCTTCCCCTAATGGCATCCCAATGAATGCAGATAAGTTTGAACATTACAAAGTCTGCGTGCTAGTGTCTACACATTTTCAAGAGTTTCTTGCTTAGAAATTAGAGAACTGTTGAGGTGTTGAGTGTATTCTGTTTACACTAATATAGTCCCAAAAAAAGCAGTCGAGGAGAAGAGATGACGGGCCGATTTCACAGGATGGACTGATGGATGGTAAAAGTCTACAAAATGCAATGGGATAAATTATTTTGCTGAAATTACTCTCATGACTGGGGGGGGGCACTAGCTGGAGCAAAGTAAAATTTCTTTCATTTTCTTTTATTTCTTTCTTTAATAAAATTGAATTTTACTCAAACTTTATTATTTTTCTGTGTCATTTTCTGGTGTGCCAGCAAAGAAAAAGGAGACCAGGGTGAAATTTTATTGTGTACTAGATAAATTTGACTGTATATGTAGATAATAAATTATATACTACATGTATACTGTTACAAATTTAGCTCATATTAAACAGGGCCAAAGTATGAAATGAGGTCAGAATGCGCAAGCTTCTGCTGTGAGCAGAGCAGCCACCTACTGATCAAACCTTTTGTTTTTGAGTGGCAGCCAATCAGAAGAAACCAGTCTCAAAGGCAGGATAGACTTAAAGGAGAGGAGTTAAAACGCTTTGTTTCAGTGAGCTCAGTAGGCTCCGATACACTGATCAAACATAACGTTTGACCACTCTTTGGTGAAGTGGATAACACTGAATTTCTTCATCGTGGCATCTGTTAGTGGGGAAGTGACCATTTTGATCTCAGAGTTGATGTGTTAGAAGCAGGAAAAATGGGCAAGCGTAAGGATTTGAGCCAAATTGTGATGGCTAGCCGCACACCAGTCAGGGTGCCCGGCTGAGCCCTTTCTACTGGCGAAGGTACGTAAGCGTCCAACTGGACCATGGAGCAATGAAAGAGGTTGGCCTGGTCTGATGAATCATGTTTTCTCTTACATCGCCGTGTGTGTGTGTGTGTGTGTTACTTACCTGGAAAACACCTGGCACCAGGATGCACTATGGGAAGGAGGCAAGCCGACAGAGTGAGCATGATGCTGTGAGAAACCTTGGGTCCTGTCCTGTGTGGATGTTACTTTTGACACATACCACCTACCTAAGCATTGTTGCAGACCATGTACACCCTTTCATGGAACCAGTATTCCCTGACTGTGACTGTGGCCTCTTTCAGGAGTATAATGCACCCTGCCGCAAAGCAAAGCTCGTTCAGGAATGAGTTGAGGAGCACAGTGACAAGTTCGAGGTGTTGAACTGACCTCCACATTCCACAGATCTGTTCAAGTGTGCATCTGTGGGATGTGCTCGGCAAACAAGTCCAATCCATGGAGGGCCCACCTCACAACTTACAGGACTTAAAGGATCTGTTGCTAACATCTTAATGCCAGATACCACAGCACACCTTCCGGGGTCTAGTGGGGTCAGGGCTGTTTGGCAGGAAAAGGGGGACCAACACAATAGTAGGCAGGTGGTCATAATGTTATGCTTGATCAGTGTATAGGCTCATAATAGGCTTATATTGAGTTCAAGGCTCAATATAAGTGAAATAAGGTTTTTTTGAACGACTATGGAGGCTACACTAGTAGGGCCCAAGAACAAAAGTATGGAGCATGAAATGAGCATAAAATGTCATTTTGGAAAAGGTTTATGCTTCTTTATTCGTTGATTGTGTTTTAAGACATGAACACTAAAACTATTGTGTCCTCGTTTGTATTTAGTGAGATAGAAGCCAAGAAAAAAAAACTGATACAGGTTGATTGGGGCATCCTTTCATCACTTACACTGGTTTTTTATTTTTTTAATGCAACAGATTATAGTTATAGTTGTTCTCATTTGCATATTTCTCTGTTCGGCTGTTAGACGCGAGGACTAGTGTGAAATATGATTGTCATAATGAGCATAAATAAAGATTATGATAGCAGCTGCACTGTGAGACAGTTTGGCACACAAAGGGCAGTCATACTCCTGTATCGCCACAAAGCAGGCAAACGAGTTCTGTAAAACGTGGCAAATATGAGCAACGTGACTCTAAACTGCATTAGAAATGTGGCTGTTACAGAACTTCACTCCTGAAATGAGCAGCAGGCAGGAATAGAGTAACAGAGTTGGAAATGGTCTGGATCTTAGCTGGTACATAATACAGCTGGATCCCCTGCACATATGGGGTTAGTACTGTGTTAGGCTGCCAAAGCAGCAATTATGTCTTTTATATTTTTTCCCTTGTAGGTGATGGAAACGATTACTTATTCGCTGCATTTTAGTTTATTGTATTTTACAGTGTCTTGAATAAGTAACTTCACGCTAATTGCTCCGCTATCGCAGTGCACCGCCAAGTGAAATATACATGCTCACCAGGTAGTCAGCAGCATGCACGTATGACACACCGAAGCAATATTTTGCGGTACGTTTGTGTTTCAGGACTCAGTTGTGCATGAAATCTACAAAAATCCCAGTGACTGCGTGCGCCTTGTGTGACAGTTTGTCGCTGCCTCTGAGCCTTTTTCCCCACTGTGAGAACTGCTCCACTGTACTAAGTGTGTCAACAATACCAGCTGAGAGGCAGGCTTCAGTCCACACACACCGACTGCAGACTAATCCTTAAAAGAGAGAAACTGGATGAAAGAGAGGAGGGAGGGAAGCACAGAGGTAGAAGTATAAAGCGAGCATATGGGAAGGGGAAGGATAGAGGTGATAAGAGCAAGAGACAGAGAGATGGTGGATTCAAGTTTGACAGTGGGAGAGAGGAGAGGAGGAAGTGTGGATGCTAGAGAGAGAGAGAGAGAGAGACGGAACGATTTTAATGTTTCAAAGGATTTCCCTATCACAGCCTCTGACACATTACATACACAGCTCACTATCAGCCCGACCCTGACAGCTGCACAAATTGGCTGAAAGAGGTTCCCTGGGCAAGGCCTTTGATCGGGTTTGTGTGTGTGTCTATGTTGTGTCAGCAACACAAGAAGAAGGGGAGAGGTTTTGTACATTTGTGCATACCTGGACATCTGCATGCTGGAGTGAAGAAAGGCTCTTTTCTGCTCCAGATCACAGTGGAACGAAATGAATGCGCACAGATAAGGTTAACAGAGTGTGCGTTTGTGTTAATAGTCTAACAGTCTGGTTTTGCTTCATGAGCTTGTGTTATCTTAAGCATGTATAGCTTTTACCCCTGTGATATTTCTCCTTATGATTTCAGCCCAGTGTCTTTTATTTGTGTCTGACACTCCCCATCAACCATGTGTCCGTGTTATCTTTCAGAGGGGGTTGGTAAACAAACCCATTGTTAAAAGGCTCATATCGAGTCAGTCCTCAGCACAGTGCAGGCTTTGAGGCGGCGAGGTTTTCACTATCGTGATCGCAGACACCACATACAAAAACGCGTACGCGCTCCTCAGTAGAGATTTTCTCTTCCCTCAGACGATGGTGACACATTGTACGATAAACTTAGAAAATGTCCTGCAGAAAGCAGACTTATGACAGACTTCTCATCACGGATTGTCAATTCTAATGATTATTTCATTTCTCTGTTAATTGTTTAGCTCCATTTGCCAAAAATAGAGAAAAATAACCATCATTTTATAGTCGTCATTTCAATGAGGCTAATGTGAAATTGTTTGTCCAGCAGTCAAAATATAAAAGCAATTATGTCTTGTCAACTAGGTTGACTAATTAAATAATTAATTGACTATATTCAGCACATTTGAGCATATTATGTAATTTTCTTTTTTTTGTATTTGCAGTGGCCATTTTTTCCCTGCGAATGCAACATTGGGAGGAGGGGCGGGCACTATAACCTCAAAATCATGTCACGATGTTTCTGTGATAACGATATTTCTGACAATATAGGAAAAGAATGGTGAACAGTGTTTTGTTTATGCTTGCAGGTTGTGGGCAGCAGCATTTATTAGTGTAAGTAAATGAAAGGCATTTTCCATCCTGCGTTTCCAATCAGCTAATGTCATTGATGACACACTACCTGAGTGTGAATCTACTGAAATAAGGTACCAACAGCAGCAGCAATCATAGTGACACCGTGAATCAAATGTAAGCACAAAGGTAGCCTTTAGTAGCAATAACTAAAGTAGGTTAACCTTGTAACTCTTCAGGGACCGGCACAATTTTGTCACATAATAAAACTTAAAAACTGTTTCTGCCTGGGATGTTGAGCTTTTTAAGCAGCTGCTTAAAGTCCTGCTTTTCCACTATGCAACCACATCAATAATTTCCATCCATCGTTTGCTCTTCAAGTCGTATGGAGTGCAGCTAGCAGTGCCTGGTTGAGTCATTTGTTTACATTTGGGAGAATAAACAACCACAAAAAAAACAAACTGCAAATGTAAGAGATGCTGGCAATACAGAGTAACACTAAAGTATTACCCAGCGCAGCCTTGCTTTCACCTCTGCACTTTGTTGTGTTTGCGCTGAAGTGTACAGGCTCATTGCTGGCTGTTGGGGTGAGGTGCTGGCTTCTGAATGACATAAGCACGATCTCCTTTCACTCCTGTATGTCTGCCATATATGTATTGAATCCTGTTAGCGCTGTCTGTCTGAGCTGCTAGCATGCCTCTGAGTGCGTGTGTTGGGATTTGTGTGCCAGCTGAGAGAAAATGCAGGTAATGGATTAATATCAGAGCTGGCTCAGGCTCCACATTGCTCTGCGGTGACAGCCTGTCATTATCACAAACACCGGCTCTCACACACACACACACACACACACACACAGACACACAAGCTCACACACATTTCCTTGCAAGTGTGCATACACATTCACACACAATTCCAAATACAGGAATTCATACATACAGAAATCCATAAGCATGTACGAGCTTCCTTTCCCTACCTGTCTCAGTCCTTTGTATACACTTTCTCTCCCTGCCTCTCACTCGTCATTATGACACGCCGTGCTGCTGCGCTGTGATCATCTCAAACTGCAGCAGCTTCTTGAACTTGTTCTATCCACTTTCCAACAGTGGGACCAACGCTGAGACTACACGTCTTTCCAGTGTAGCTGTTTTGCTCCAAACATCAAGGCAGCAGACGGAGTGTTTTGAATGCTGCTGTCATATGAGCCATCAAGCTTGTTTGCTTCCTCCAAACTTAACCTAATAGTTTGCCTAAGGCTGCGGGTAGGCAGGGGTGGGTGTGCCTTCAGTGCCAGGCACTCATTAATCCTTGCACTGCTCTTCTCCCTGCCAGAAATGGTCATCTTATTAAGCCATTTAGTCAGTATTGAGCTGTGTAATTGGACAGCGGAGGCCAATAGGAAATGTTTGAGTAAGTTAAAGGTGATAAAGGGGCCATGCCTGAATTAAACACCGGAAGGTCTGTTCTGTTCACTCGTAGAAGGATGCATAGCAGAAATGTATTAATACAAATTAAATGTACAAATTATAGTGGCGTTTATTTTAAGACTTTCTTTGAAAGCTGACAGTGGCTTGATACCTCTTTGCATCACAAAAATGCGTTTTGAATATCTTTCATCTTTCTCATCCGCATATGCTTGCATTCAAACTGAGGTTAAACTACCAGAAAACAATTTCTGCTGCTTTAATGTTCACCGATTTGTCCACAGACACACAAACAAACCCCTTTGTCTCGAAAATTAGCAGTGGTTTGAAACATTTCTTTATCTGAAACACCGTAGAAGGCAGTATAACTTTACACTTCTGTCAGGGCTTAAAGGAAATATTTACTGCCTTGTCGTGCGGAACCTGATTCAGCACAGCATGCCGTTGTTATTGGAGCAAGCTCCAGTGGTTGGGTACCATGAACATCAAGGGCTAATTTCTCATCTCCCGCTTCCCTAATTTTATGTACTTCCTCTAGAATCAAGAGATAATTCTGGGACAGGAAAAGATGTGGATGTGAGATTGGTAGATGGAAAATGTTTTCTTTGGGTAGAGCTGAGGAGCAGAAACTGAAGCTAATTGCATCTTTTTTGGCGTTATCAAATTCATGGTTCATGTGACACCAAAAATAACAAGAATGTAAAAAAAAAAAAAAAAAGTAACCATATGTGACCTTTTGCCTTTCTGCGTGTTTTTCTGTCTTTGCAGCAGTCCTATGCTCCTCCTCCTCCACCCATGGCTCCACCCAGCCCTGGCACCACAGGAGGAGGTGGTGGAGGTCAGGGAGGAGGGCTAGTGGAACAACTTAGTAAGACCAACCTGTACATCAGAGGCCTGCCGCCTGCCACCACCGACCAGGACCTCATCAAACTCTGCCAGCCGTGAGTTCTATTTCCTTCTCTTCTCCTCTGTCCCTGCCCTCGCTCTGCAGATGCATTAAGCATCCTCAGTACAGCTGAGTTCAGTTTGTTCCTGCTCAGTTCAGTTCAGCTTGTGGTAATTAGTGTTGCATGAGTGTGACAGCAGCTTATAATGGGTATCAACAGTTTGCTCTTGACCCCTGTGTTCCTCCTCCCTGCTTCCTCAGAGGAAAAAACACAACCCAGCTGGGCCTAGCCCATCCGCTCTATTCTGCACTGCGTCTCACACACACACACACACACACACACACACACACACACACACACACACACACACACACACACACACACACACA
>JAVDPK010000688.1:402895-434303 GCA_034780415.1 Cichlasoma orientale
CCCCCCCCCCCCCCGCGCGGCCTGGAGTTGAATACCCTTTCACTAGAGTACCTTTGGGATGTGTTGGAGTGGGAGATTTGCATCGTGGATGTGCAGCCAACAAATCTGCAGCAAGTGTGTGATGCTATTGTGTCAACATGGACCAAAATCTGTGAGGAATGTTTCAAGCACCTTGTTGAATCTGTGCCATGAAGAATTAAAGCAGTTTTGAAGGCAAAAGGGGCCTTACCCAGTACTAACAAGGTGTGCCTAATGAAGTGGCCAGTGACCTTATGTCTGTTTGGGCTATGCATTTACAGCGCACTGACTTTCATTTCTCTTCTGGATTTAATTTCAAGTCAGATTAAAAGTTTAGTGAATGAAATTTGATTGTAATATGAACAAAGGTCTGACTGTGATTTAACAGTCAGCAAGCTGTCAGATATTTTAAGACTTCATTTAATGGCTTCAGACCAATGCAACAAATTGACAGCTTTGCTTAATCACAGTCACTCACATTTTGTGGGATATTGTTGACTAATAATCAATCCAGAGCAAAGTGAATGTAGCTGGAGAGTCGCCTGTGATGCTGTGCATTGGAGTTAAAAGCATGCAAGATGCAGGTCTCATTGATCCCTGTAAAAAATAAATAAATAACAATATGATAATCAAATTTGAAAAATTACTAATGTGCAATTTTTAAAACTAGCACTGCATTTCAGTGGTTTGTTTTCTTGCTTTCTTGCTCACCTTTCTGATATCAGAATAATTGTCAGTGTCACGCTGCAAATGACACAAAACTACTTCGCTTTAAAACCAAGGTGAAAACATTTATAAAAACATTTTGTTTTTATAAAACAAAATCTGGATTTTTTTTTTTTTAAAACTAATGCTCCTTAAATATTTGTCTCACAACAGTGTGAATAGTAGTACTATTCTCTGCATCATAACCCTGTCCCGGTTATATTCCAGATAAGACTTCTATGGAAACTACGAGAGAAATGTTTTCCAAATGCAGTCCCTGCAAATCCATCTTAGAATTTGATGCACATTGTTTAATGCACAGCCTACCCATAATGCAACAGCTGCAGCTGTAGCAGCATAGGCGATTTTTTACAGGCTGTGGCTCTCATCAGCAATTTCACTGCTTCTGATGTAGACTTCATACATCTTTTAGCCAGTTGTTAACTCACAATGAAGGAGTTTCATTATCAGTCGGCCATTAGAGTGCCTTACAACCGGATAAGTGTTGGTTTGATTGCAAAGGCATTCAGTAGGGACAAGATAAGTGCTTAGCGTGACTAAGAGAGTACAAATTGGCACAGAGAGTACTCTTGGAAAGGGAGGGATGGATGGGTGGAGGCACAGAGAGGTGGAGGGAGGGGGTAAAAATAACCTGGGGCTGACAGAAAAGGAAGGAGACCCTTTGAAACTGATGATTTAGCAGACAGCCTTTTCTTTTCAGGAAGATGATGCAGAGAGGGAAAATAGAGAGGTAGAAAGCGTGAAAAATGTAGTCAAAGAGACAGGTACATAAATAAAGCCATCTCCCTCTGCAGTCCGAGGAGCCGCTGCTCGATTGGTTTGCATACTTTTTTTTTCATGAGAAAAACCATGTGATCCCAGTTTCTGTGATGTTTCTCTTTGTCTTCGTCCCTGAAAAGTCAACGTTCCCTCTCTGGAGCACTGTTAATATATTGTTTCATGGCATGAAATGAGATGAACTAGTTTTAGATTTACTGTTTAATTAAGTAAACAAAGAAAGTAGAAGTTTTACTTTATTCTTTCAAATAATATACATGTTACGTTTGTAATGTCCTGTTCTTTGTAGGGAGCTCGGTGTTAGATACACTGGCAGTTTTCTCATTAGCAGGAGCTCTGAGGGAGGGAGAGGGTGAGCTGCACAGGATAGAGGGAGGGAGAGGAAGCCACTTTAGATTGTAAAGGATTTCCATTTCCCAAAGACAAGCACCCTCCCTCCTCTCACTGTCTCCATGTCTCCAGCAGAAACCCCCCCCCCCCCCTTCTCACTGCCGCCCCCACATTCCTCCATTGCTCCGTCTCTCTCTCTGTTTCCTTGTGCACTTGGTTAGCCTACTCTAATGGCCCAAGGCCAGGAACTCCGGGAGCTCAGGAGATTGGATTGAATCTAGTGATGTGTGCATGCGTGTATGTTACTGCTCATATTTATCTGCCCTTAGAGCTGTGTCTTTGAATGCATATGTGCATGTTTTTTTTTTTTTTTTTGGTTGTTTTTTTTTTTAATCACAAGTGGAATATTTGCCAGGCCAGAGTGACCACTGAGGAGAAGGTCAAGTGCACAAGTTTGATTATATGTTTCAGATTTTCATTCTTCTGTTATATGGAAATATACTTAATATTGTGTCCATTCAAATTCACATAAGAGGGGAGTTTGCAATGAAAAAGAAAATAGATGTGGAGTTGTGGTAAAAAGAAAGTACACCGTCTCTCTGTTAAGGTTTTACATCTCAGGACACAATAAAAATAATTTGGTCCTTAACTGGTCGTAATATTAGGTAAATGCAACCTGAGGTAAACGACAAAACATGACATATTACAGCATATCATTATTTATTTATCAAAAATTAAGTACACCGGTACTGCTTCCACAGGAATGATGAGTGTAAGTAGCAGCCAGGTGCTGCTAATCAAGTGCACTTGATGAACTGATCATCAGCAAGTGTGAGCACCTCTATAAAAGCAGAAGTTTTTGCAGTTTGGTGGTCTGGAGTATTCAGGCGTGTGTGCGTCTGTCTCTAACATTGTCCATCAGCTTGAAAGACAGGCGTATGCTCGCCAATTCAACAAGCGTCCACTCTTCTGAAGTGTCCTTGAACAAGACAATGAATCCCTACCAGCTTCTAGGGAGCACTCTGTCACTGATACTTGACCCCAGACCTCGCTGGAGAGAAGGCCAAATAGATGTTCAAAAAACGGAGAACTCTCCTTGAGTGATGAATAGACTCAAAACAAATGGCACATTCTCTTCAAGGCTGATGTTTTGTCACACCAAACTAGTCAGTGAGATGAGCACTTTGAGGAAAAAACTGTCTCCATCATTCTTGGTTATAGGAGAGCGAATGGTGCTTGGTGAAAGGTGTTATGCATTTTTGTGTGTCGGGCCAACACACACCTGTGCTAGGAGAATGAAATAAACACCAATTCCCTGACGTCTTTAGATGTAAGGACCAACTTAAGGCAAGGCAGAGCAAGATTACATGCCAACATCTACAACAACTCAATATTTTATTTACAGAGCATGTTCAAGGCTCCTGAGAGAGTCACTTTTCTGCTACTGTATTCTTAAGAACATGTTGGCTATGAGCCTCTCAGTTGATCAGTAAATCAGTGTAAACAGAGTGGCTCTTGGATACATTGCAGATCAGTCTCGAATTTGAATGCCAGAAATATGATTACACCTGAGCTGTGGTTTTTTTAAGCTCTTCAGAATTTCCCAGCACCATAAGTTACCACAAACAAACTGCATTAAAACGTTGCAGTTTCTAATGATGCTAATACTACCCTCCAGTAGTAGTTGAACAGAGCTGAATTGAATAGAGTGACCTGATTACTAATATTTGAGTTTATTAATATGTAGGTTAATTAATTTAAATGAATGTTAATATATTAATGTGGAATATTTACACAGGAACTGAATGCAATAATTAGCACCAGCTGAATTGCACTAAAAAACAAAACAAAACAATTGTTTTCTTATGTATGACAGCTTATTTTTCTTTCTATTATTATGAGACATGGTGGTTACAGACATAAGGTCCTTGTTTGAATCCACCACCGGGACCTTTCTATGGAGTTTGCGTGATCTTCCCGTGTATGTGTGGGTTTCTCTGGGTACTCCGGTTTCCTCCCACAGTCCAAAGACATGCACTCAGTGGGGTTAGAATATTTGGTGATTCTAAATTGCCCGTAGGTGTGAGTGGTTATCTGTCTCTTTGTTTTAGCCCTGCAACAGGCTGGCGAACTGTACAGGGTGTACCCTGCCTCTTGCCCCATGGCAGCTGGGATAGCCGCTCATTATTATGATTACTATTTTATCTTTTTTTGTTCCCCCGACAATGTTTCCAATATCACTGGCTTTGCTGTAACTCCTTTAATTGATGGTACTTTATATAAATAAATAAATAATAGATTTTTATATTATCATCCTGGATGGATCCATATAAGGCTATTAAGGCTGTACTTATACAAGTAGTGGGTTTTTATGTAGATCTGGTGTACTATGAAACTACCTGCTGCTGTGATAACAGAGAAATCTCATAATTCATAATGAATTTCATGCTTAATTATTACACAGAAGGAAATGAAAAAGTTCTTGATAAATGAACTACTCTAAATGAATAAATTTGAAGGAGTCACAGTGCCGTGATTTTAATCAGCCTCGTGTGTGTGAGTGAGTGTGTGTGTGAGAGAGAGTATTCAGGCAGGTGTTTGTCTGGATACATTTTGTTACCAAAGCATCACAGTCATGCAGGATGCAGTCACAAATCTTTATGAGTGTGCAGTTAACGTCACAGTGAAGGCTGAGATTGAAGATCTGTCTGCGGTGCGATGGGATCACTCCACGCGCTACTGGTGCGATCCCATTGCAAGATGGAATTTAGTTTGTGTGTAAATTTCATAACTTTTAGATTTAAGTTATTTTTAAAAAAAACTGAATTAATGAGTGAAATAATTTTATGCAAAGCTCTGATGGAGGTTTGCGACCTTTATTTTTAAGTAGTCATTATTTTTGCCTTTTGAAGCACCAGTTGTATCAACACAGCTGTGCTATGCTGATGACGTTGAAGATGTGCTGTCAAACAAAGGCTCTCAGATTTGAATTGGCGGTGACTGAATTATCCAGCGTGAACTCTGTTTTGGATTTTCTTCCCCCACTAATTAAATGGACAGTCCAAAGTTAAACAGCACCCCATTAGTTTGTGTGAGAAGTGATATGGAACTTTTCAAAATTCCCTGGAATAAAATGAAAGCATCCTAATGCACTACTGATGAATACTGTATGTGCATTCTCAATTAGTGGAACTCTTTCCGAGTGGCCCTAATTAGATAAATATAGATTAAAAAAAAAAAGAGAAACAGTCAGTACTGGCGTATGTGGTGTGGATATGTGCATGCTTGCATATATTTTCTGTGTATCCATGCTTGTCTGGATCTGTGTTTGTCACAGAGGCTAATGTGTGCACATCACGTGTCTGTACCACAGGAAGAACTTGACTGTGTGTTTGTGTAACCCTATTTAGGCTAAATTATGAGTTTCTCATTAGCAACAGTATAAATATTTGTGTGTGCAGTGCAGATCTTGCTGTGAAAGCAGCTTGCTGCCTTTGAACAATAAAACATCATCTGCTTATCAGCAAAATGGAGCGCACTTCCAAACCCTGGAAAAGACAGACAGACAACAACAGATGTTAGGAATGAAGCATATGTGTTTGCAGCATTCTTATTATGTTTACATTTAGGATTGTGGTAAGTGAGGCTTTTGAAATGTGGATCATTTGACTGTGTTAACATGCAGCCCACTCCACACCACAGCTGGAAATTCAAAGCTCTTGTCTTTTTCTGGGGCTTCATGCATGTTTCATACAGACATACAGTCAAAATCAATCTCACAAGCACTTCTCAGTTTTGTTCACATATGCCTCACACAATTGCATGCAAACTGGTTGACACACTGCAGACTCTCTTTTATTTTATTTTAGTTTCTTAGTTTTTTGGAGCTCTGTACCCAGTGAAAGAAAGTAGAGAGATTCATGTGTGCTCAGACCTTTAGTCCTTTATTGCCTAATCCAGATTCCCAGAGCCTTAAAGCAAACAGATACTGTACTTTTGTTGTACTTATTGGCTATTTTAATTCTTTTTCTTCTTCTTTTTTTTTTTAACGCTTCATCTTTTAAAATGTATTTCCATGCATGAGAGGTGCTATACAAATGAAATCTGACTTAAACAAGACTCACTTTAACTGTTGGATTAAATGTATGTTGTATGAGGGGTTTTTGCCGTTTTATACATGCTGCAGAGGCATTCAATATTGACCACTGCTTAAGAATATTTATATGCGTATATGTGTTTATCTCTGTACTGTTTTGTTCAGTTGGAGTTACTCAGTTTTTTCTTTGATTTTATTTTCCTTTTTTTTTGTTCCCCTAAATGTGACCTTTTACAGATTTTTGCAGATTCCATTTTTTTTGTGAGAACTATAACTGACAACATATGCAACTTTTCCGCATGCAAAATTCTACGTTTTTATAATAAAAGAAATGATTAAACCTTACAAGCTCTCCCAAACTGCAGTCATTTACAGGATCCTCTCTCACTAAAACAATTGAAAATAAAGTGCTCTACTACTAGAAAGAGGTACAAGTAATTAACTGAAAATGAGTCGTAGTAACAACATGTTAGCATGTGGGCGGGAGTGTGTACGCAGCTTTTGTCCGGGCCTCTGTTTATGTGCTGTGCATGCATGAAAAAGATCGGCTTGTAATTGTAATTAAAAGGTAGATTTTTTTTCTGTCCTTATTTACATAAAAAAAAAGCCGGTAAATTAAGTGACAGCAAAGAATGGACGACACAGTTGCAGTTCATTATCTCACGTATTTTAGATCTACAGATTTACATCTTTTCCTATATTTGTCCCCTACTTTTATTTCATCATGCATTTTCTCCTGAGGTAATACTGAACTGTTTGTGGTTGCTAGAGGGTTAGTGCTGTTATGATTCTCTAAATCATCGGTTTTTAAGGCATATTGTTTAATAAATGTCTGTTTTTTGGTTCATAACAATCTGATGCATTTATAACTCATAGCTTTTATTTCTGTACCTTTATAAAATTATAGCATTTGTTTTATGTACTTATAACTCCATATAGTAGGTATGAAATGTATGAACTGTTAGGGAATAGTACATTATATAGTGTTTTGGGATTCAAAGTTTATATATATATAATTATAATTATTACTATTACTACTACTACTACTATTACTACTACTACAACAATAGTTTTAAACATTTTTGTTCTTGTAAGTTTTCACACTATTTTAACATCAGATATCATAATTTTGACTTTATTTGCCATTTACCAAATATTATATTCTCTATATACTGTTTTACTGTAATTCAGTGATAATAGTTTCAATCTATTTCTTTCAATTCTACTATTCTGAAGCTGTTCTAGACTTTGATGAATATTAGTGTTACCAGCAGTACAATTTAACAATTGTACTGAGACACTGGAGACACTGCATATTTATATATAATATAACCAGTTCAGTGCCCAGCCCTGAAACTTGTGGCACCCCACGAGTAACCTTATATAAATTGGATTCAACATTATCTGTACATATTGATATCATCAAAGTAACTGTGTAGCCATAAATGTGCTATTCCTTTAATTAATATATCTCTGTACCTTTTTCATGTATAACCTGTTATCTGTAATCCATTTCAAAGTCGATAAACACCCCTTGCTGTACATTGCGTTTGATTTATTTTCTAAATTGCAGCACTGCCTTTGAGGTGGATTTGTTCACTCCACATCCAAACTTGTAGTCACTCGTGAAATTATCAAGCTTTTTTCAAAACCAAATTTAAAAATTTCGAGAACTGCAAAAACTGAGATTGTATTTAAAACTAAGGATTATACAGCCTTACGCCATTTGTAAAGTTGTGTGAAAAGAGTTTTCAAGGATTGCATGGAGTCCTGTGAAAGCGTTCTTTTTCACATGAGCGTGCTCTACAGAGAGTGTGTGGTGAGCAGCCTTTTGTTGTTTGTTGCAGTACCACGTTGCACTGAAATACACTCATCTCGTATTGAACACAGTTTCTTTAACAAGCCACAAAAACATGAATCATAAATGTGATATAGTTACTGTTATAACACCAATTTTTCTTAATGTTCTGTGTGAAAATGCATTTAATGGAGAAACTAGCAGCTTTCATTAAATACGTGACCTGACTATATTTTGATACATTTATTGCATTAATGCAGCACTGAAAACAGAACACGGCCTCAGGTCTGTGATAGAAATCAGCAGTGATCTTCCTCAGCACTCTTCAGAACATTACCTTATCCTGAATATCTTTATCACTTTTTTTTTTTTTGGTTTGTTTTCTCCTCATCCTCCTCCACCTTTCTGACACTTTCTGCATCTGTGTTACCTCTGTGTGTGTACAGGGTATGGGTTTGTGGACTTTGACAGCCCTGCAGCAGCCCAGAAGGCTGTGGCCTCACTCAAAGCCAGTGGAGTCCAGGCACAGATGGCAAAGGTAAGCTTCATCACAACCTGCACTCTGTGGTCTGATTAACGTGGTGGTGGTGGTGGTGGTTGTGCTGGTGGTGTATGGCCCTGTTTGCAATAGAAGGTGAGGGTCATGTTTTTTTTTGTTTTTCTTTTAATAGTTTATGATGACATAAAGTAGATGATATCATAACCTTTATACTGACCACTGAACTTACTACATAAGTAATACTGTTGGGTTGATTCAAGACTGACAGGTGCAGATTTGCTTAAGTCACAGTGAGATTACTGAATGCGTCAGTGCTAGACTTATTTTTTCACGACTATGGTCATAAGATTATTGAGCAAAACAACATGTAAGTAAACAAACTATAGATGTCCTAAATGGCTTCCAACTACCCCACAAGCTTTCTTTGCTTTTTGGTCGTTTTATGTGGCCCTTTAGTAATGCTCGCTCTCTTTTTTTATTTTCAAGATCATAATATTTTATAAGGTCTGAAAGTGTGTGAAAGACAGATGAGACTAGAGAAAGTGGGTGTGTGTTAAATTTACATGCATACATTAGCATAGCTTACTGTATAGCAGCAGGGAATGTGTGCAGGTTAATCTGCAGTGTGTGCACGCGTGTGTGTGCGCGTGTGTGTTGGACGACAATGCCGTGGCGAAACATGTGGGGCTAACCAGCACAATCACATTATCCTGCCTGAGAGAAAGACAGACAGTGAATAGCCTGCCTTGTTTTCAGATTCATTAAAGCTGTATTGCTGCATACTTCCGTTTCTAAATGAGAGAGGAGTGCAATTAAAAATGGGCCAGTCTTCAGGCACCAAGAGCATCCCATTGAATTAAACAGCAGCAAGCCTCTGAGCCACCTTTGCCTTGCTCTTCTATTAAACCTCTTTTCATTAGACTTCCATCTCTTATTTTGTTCGTAACGGCTTAGGGGTGGCGGGCGGGGGGTAGCGGGGTAGGGAGGAGCAGGGTTGATGTGTTTAGCTGTTATTATAGAGGGGAGAACCCTCGACTCCTTGGAGATTGAGTTCTCCAGAGGGATGGAATGGAGGGCAAAGAGTCAATTCCAAATGAAATTACACAGACTTCTTACAGTTTCATGAACTAATTATGCGGAAGAGCTGCTGACGTCCCACCTAACTTTCCCGAATCAGTGTGCAGTAAGTAAGTCTTAAAAACACTGATGTGGCATGTTCCATTTCAAGCCTCAGCTCGAACATTTTGCAAGGTGAGCAGCTTGATTTGAGTTTAACCAAATCTTGGTTTTAATGAGACACACTGATACAAATTGGTCCAAGTGGAAACTTATAGGAGTACACTGAGTTTTTGCATAGGCTAACTGAGACAGTAAGCTTTTGTTCTTAGATCTAATCTGCAAGATAGTTGAGATCCTTTCGACCAAAGTGAAGAGGGGAACAAAGATGATCAGGTTATGTTAAAAAGGGATGAAACATCTAAAGGGGTGGTGGGGTGGGGGTTTAAAGCAGCAGTATTGAGCCAGTGCTGGCCTAAAATGTCGTGGCATCCAATCTGTAGAGATAGATCCAGCCAATATGCTATATGCTGGCCTTAAATATCTGAAAACACGGTACTTCTTGTGGAAAACATTTGCTCAGATAAATAAACCTGGGGTTATAATGATACATTGAGAACATAAATGGTGTGGGATATTTCATGATGCTCCCTGAAGCTCACATTTTTCTTACCTCTATCAGAGTCTAATAGTGTTGAGGTATGCAGCATATACTGTATGTAAATCATATTCCACGATTTTATATCCTTATTTTATAGTTAACTCCAGCTGCCAGGGAGCACACAAGCTTACTATATTCTGCCATAGTAAAAAGCATGAGAGCTACTGCCTTTTAAAGCTGACTGCAAACTGAAGGTGGTGATTGACACTTGTATAGGTTTTGACAGGAAATAGTATATCATTAACCTTGTTTAGAAAGATGAATATAAAAAAATGAATCTGTGGGGACACGAATAGCATTGAAATAGTGGATTCAAATTGAGCTTTTCTGTACCTCTATGGTCTTTTATCAAGTTAAAAAAAAAAGGAAAAGGCAAATATGATTGTTCATCCACAGATAAGAGCCAGGATCTGCTTAACTTTCTCTGAAAACGAGATACATTATCGGAAATTGGCAGACACAACTAATCAAAGTGCTAAAATAGAAGCATAAGTAGGCAGTTTAATAGATGGTTTATGCTATTTTTTACAGTCATTGTTGAAAATTAATGTTAAACATAAATCTAAAAGACACATAAGAGGATTTACGTCCTAGATATTTATGATATTAAATAAACAATTCTTAAGTTCAGCATTAAAGCATTTATGCCTACAGGAGCTCAAGAGAGGAGAGGACCCCATTACATACTTAAAGCTCATAGCTGTCCCTAGTGTTATCTACATGTTTGCTTAAATGTCGGACCAGCAGTTTGGTCTGTCAAGACAACAAATCAGAAATGTCAGGCAGGTTTATACACATGACAGAGGACAGAAAGGAATCAATGGGCAGCAGGAAAACCAAACACAGGAACCATCGTGCTGCATGACGGATAATGTGAGTCGGTGCTGAGAGGCTACATTTAGGGAAGAAATTTAAAATGGCTCAAAATAGAGTGCGAAGCAGCAGTATATGTCACAGTGTAAGCAGCCAGTGTTAGCCATGATTAGAGTAACTTCCTGACATCACCCATGAATTAATTAGAGCACAGTTGAAGCAAGATTAGACTGCTAGTGTGTATATAACTGGATTTACTGTGAGAAACCTTTATCCATTAAACCCTGCAGCTTGCACTGACATCTTCTTTGTAGCAGGTGCATGTTTTGGTTGTGAAATAAATGAGACGAGAAGAAAACACAGCAAGCCAAGATTAGAGAAGAGACAAACTGTGTGTGTGCGCGTGTGTGTATGTGTGTATGTGTGTGTATGTCCTATACTCACTTCCTCAGTCTTCTTGGTAATTACTGTTGACCTGAAAGATGATTACTTCTACAGCTGTACTCCCTCACGCTCTCGCCAGCTCACTCACAGTTAGTTTTTCTGTCTCCGGGCCTCATTCTTGCTTTCGCTTTTTGTAAGCGAATCTTTAGGTTGAATCCCCCTAACACTGTTACACAGAGCACAGCGAATGATTTAAATTCTAGCACTGATTTAAACCAACGCGTAAATCTGCACCTCTCTGCATTTATACGCTACAAAGTGGTTTGTGAAAACCATGCGTAGTCCTGTAAAAACGTTCAGCAATGTGAAAGTGTTATATATTAACATTCATATCAGGGCATTATTTTATTTTGCACACACAAAGGCGTAGACTGTGCTATGCTTATAAGCCCTGTATATGTGTGTGTGTGTGTGTGTGTGTGTGTGTGTGTGGGTGGGTGGGTGTACAATAACAGTTATACAGGACCAAGGTCACTATGCTAATTAGAGATGGTACCACTGGCAGTGACACTTCACACCTCCCTCCCTCTCTCCCTCCCTCCTCTCCCTTGCTTCTTCTCCCCTCCACTTTGTCCTTGGCACCTCCTGTCTTTGTCTTCACTTTTCTTTTCTTTTTTTTTTTTTTACCCCCCCCCCCTTTTTTCCCTTCTTTTTTGGCCTAGTTTATCTGACCCCCCACCTGCAACCTCCCTTTTTTCTCTCCTGCCCACCCCCACCCCTCCTCTGTTTGGATGTGTATGTGTGTGAGTGTATTTGTCTGCAGCAGGTGCTGCAATACCTCCTCCAGAGTCATTAGTTACAGGGTTGACTGAGGACAGTGTGTGAAGGGTAGAAAGAAAACAGGCACTCATAAAGTTAACGACATTGGTTGACTGTCATTTATCTGCTTTTTCTTTCCTTTCCTTTTTTCTTTCTTTCTTTGCTTCCTTCCTTCGTTCCCCTGGACTTTATTTACTGATGTAAATAGTGTGTGTGTGTATGTGTATGCCTGTATGCCTGACAGCTGAGGTTAGTGATGGGAAGAGGTGGCCGGCAGGACCGACTGGGACGTAAAATAAAGATGAACCAGACAAAAACACATACACAGGAAGACAAGAACATTTCTCTTTTTTCCCCACTCTGCTTCCTGCTTGTCTATCACTCTGTTATCTGTTTCTTTCTGGAAACCATGCCACCTTCTTTTTAACCTGTTTTTTTTAACCCCCTTTTTTTTTCTTCTTTCAACTATTGCTCTGTTTTCATCTTTCTGTCTTTCTCAGCCAGATATACAGTAATACACCTGCATCCTTTCACAAGCCAGCACATATGATGATTGGTATTAGTCTGTGACAGAAAAGCCCCATTTTAAATTGAAAAACCTGGGCTAGGTGTTGTGGTAATGTTCCTGTTTCCTCTGTTGTGAAATCTAAAACGACTGATCTCTTCAGAGCCCTCTTGACTTTATAAGTATGTAGATTATTCTTGAACAATACGCAGCCATGACAAAGAAGGTTGTCTCTGAACAGCTGAACAAAATGGATTAAAATTCTCTATTTTTATGTACACAATATCAACTATAATATTTCTAGAGCTGATGGTAATATTTTTTTTTCAAACACATGATATCAGCTTGCTCTGATCGAAATGGCTAAGGATGTTATAAAAGCTAAATCCGCTGTCTTTTTTGTGAGACCTGACCACCTCTAGCCCAACAATAGCAGGAAGAGGACATTTAGGAGGAGAAAGACAGAAAGGGAAAGAGGAATGGGAGGGATCCTAGTGAGTGAAACCCAATCGAATTAAATGTAATCTGGCCTGAATGTGCACAACCATCAGCTGCTCTCCAGTCGTATTAACCCTGCATTACCATCCCTTGGCTGTGTGTGTGTGGGTGTGGGTGTGTGTGTGTGTGGGTGTGTGTGTGTGGATGCATGCATGTGTCTTTTTATGTTAGTGCGTGTAGAGGATGATGGGAGGGAGAGAGATGTAGGAGTTAAGTGGATAAGTGAGAAAAGAAAAGGAAGAGATAGACTGGATGGGAGAAAGAGCATGAGAGGCAGGGCGACCGAGAGGAAAATGAAGATGAATATAGGTGTTTGGGTGATTAATGTGCCGCTGTTGCATTGCTAATGAAAAAATATTTCTCATCATTACAGTAATCATGATAATTTCTGGTGACACATAACAGTTTCTTCATTTTACTGCTTTACTCACTTGTATATTATACCATCAAAAGAGATTACATGCACAACAGTAAGTGTTGCAGTACTGAAACCAAAACTGAACTCTTTTTAAAAAGCCTGAAGTACTTTAAAGAGTGTATAAGCATCAAGAGTATAAAAAAAACATGTATATTATGTACACACAGAAACGCACAGAGCTCAAAAAATTAAAGGAACACTTTGAAAACACATCACATCTCAATGGGGAAAAAACATGCTGGATACCTATTCTGGTGTGGACTGGGAAATGTGCTAGTAATGATGAAAGGATGCCACATCGTTTGATGGAAATAAAAATGATCAATCTACAGAGTGCTGAGTTCAAAGACACCTTAAAAATTAAAGTGAAAAAGTGATGCAACAGGCTAGACCATTTTGCTGAAATTTCATTACGGCAACTCGAAATGGTACTCAGTAGTTTGTATGGCCCCTGTGTGCTTGTATGTATGCCTGACAATGTCGGGGCATGCTCCTAATGAGACGACGGATGGTGTCCTGGGAGATCTCCTCTCAGATCTGGACCAGGGCATCACTGAGCCCCTGGACAGTCAACCTGATGGCATCGGATGGACCGAAACATAATGTCCCAGAGTTGTTCTATTGGTTTTAGATCAGAAAAGCATGGGGCCAGTCAGTGGTATTAATTCCTTCATCCTCCAGGATGCATACTGCATACTCTCGCCACATGAGGCCGAGCGTTGTCGATGCTCCTGTCAGGCATCATAGCAGCTAAGATGAACAGGCACATGGCTTAATCCTGAACAAGACATCGATTTACTGATTCACACCACTAGGATATACAGCAATGACATTTGAATGTCATTCGGACTGCAAAAAGTGTAGTAGGATGGTAACCAAGAGAGGGAAGGTAGTCAGAACTGAGGGGATTAGATTACCAGAAGGCCACATTGCAGACTTTGAGGACAGCTACAAGTACCTTGGAATCCCACAGCCAAATGGGAACCATAAAGAGCCCCTTTAGGAAAGCTGCAACTGCCAAGTACCTGCAGAGAGTAAGGAGAGATAAAAGCCACTGACATCAAGACAAGAAAGATCCTTACAATGCATGGAGGGTTTCACCCCAAGTCCAGCACTCTGAGATTGTATGCTAACCAGAAAGGAGGAGGCTGAGGACTAGTGAGTGTCAGGACCACATTCCTGGAGGAAACCACAAAGATCCATGAGTACATCAGGAAGATGGCCGCAAATGATCACATGCTTAGTGAGTACCTCAGGCAGCAGAAACCTGAGAAAGAAGAGGAGCAAGAACAGGAAACCATCACGGAAGGGCAGACCCCTGCATGGCATGTACCACCAGCAGATGGAAGAATCGGCTGACAATGAAAAATCCTGCCAATGGCTGGGCAAAGCTGGGCTCAAAGACAGCACAGAGGCGCTGATCACGCCAGCATAGGAACAAGCTCTAAGCACCAGATCGAGAGGGGCTGGGTTCCCAGTCTGCACCTGGGATAGGCCCCCAAGGGTGGTTGAGAATTTGAGAGTGACCGAGTTAAGATCCTCTGGAACTTCCAGATACAGACGGACAAACTTGTGATGGCTAACCAACCGGACATAGTAGTGGTGGACAAGCAGAGGAAGAAGGACGTAGGGATGTAGCAATACCAAGCAATAGCAACATCATGAAGAAGGAAGCTTGAGAAATACTAAGAGCTAGAGAGGATGTGGAAGATGAAGGTAACAGTGGTCCCCGTGGTAATCGGAACACTTGGGGCAGTGACTCCAACAGAGGGGTGTGTGTGTGTGTGTGTGTGTGTGTGTGCACGCGTGCGCTAGTTAAGTACTCACTGAGGACTTATCTATTCCTGGCAATTTTTTTCTTCTTTAGTTTACATACTACTATAGGATTGATTGCAAGAACTCATTGTGTGTATTGAGCTTGAGCGATATGCAGCCAAAAGCCATCCTTCCAAAGGGTCCTGGCTCATAAATCCTTCATTAAAAACAGTCATCTGAGTAAAATCTTTTCTGAGATGGCAGAGCTGATAAAAATAAAGGAAATAAAGGATACTTTCTTTTTTGATAGGCATACTTGTTGCTGCATTACACCAAAGTGTACGGCTTAGAAAGATAATGTAAATTCTGTCATGGGTTGTTCTGTACTCTTTGAGTCCTCACATCACTTGATAAGGTGATTTAGCAAAAGAGGCATAAAGCATTTTATATCCAGATGAATATATAAAGTTCCCTGGTTGTTAGATTAACTCATTGGCTTCATATCTCTTTCTAGCTATAGTGTGTGGTAGTCTCTGTGGGCAACAGTAACTACCACATGAATTACACAGTTCCCTTCATTTTATGTACATATATATGTGTGTGTGTGTGTACACACATATATAGAGCAAAGGGAAGTCTAGATGGTTGCAAGTGGCTTAGTCGCAGAGTTTGTTTCAGCTGCTCTCTTATTCACAAGGGTTGCCATAGCAGACGGATCCACAGATTTAGTTTGGCAATTTTTTACACAGATGCCCTTCCTGACACAACCCTCTCAGGGATTTGTTTCCTCTCAAACTCTGGATCATTTGTGTGTTATGCAAATGTGTAAACCACTGCACTATGGAGCCCCTCTAACGTCTCAGTCACCCTAGAGTAGAAAAAGAACAACAAGCTGTTTTGACTAGGAAAAACTGTTGGTTGCCCACTGATTGCATTGATGATTTTTTTTTTTCACATTTGGTGACCAATTGCAAATAGTTGTGGACCGGTGACCACTTGTGCAAAGCCAACACACAAGTGGGAGGCAACTTGTCTCTAAGCATTTGCGATCCGACTTGTATGGTATCCAAATAACTGCTAAATTTTAAATGCAGAGAGATTGACTGCAGCATGTTGGCTAACTGAGTCACTCTGCACCAGTGAGCACAATTCATCTGCGATGAGTCTCTCTGCAAACTGGGACTTGACTTAACTGGTTGCCATCTGGTTGTATTCTGATTATATTCCTTTATAATTAAAAAAAAATGTTCAATCGCTGTCCTGGAGCAACTACAGTGTATGTTTTGAATTTCTGTTTCAGATCCATGAGGTTCTGGCTGAACTCTGAAAGTAATGGGAATTTCTGTGTATGTAGACAGCAGTACATTAATAACAGATGGCAACAGATTTGCGATCTTTTGCTAATTTATCAGTTAATCATCACATTATCACAAAAACACTGCAGGTAATTGCCAGCTTGACCCCATTCATTTGCAAAATAGTAGCAGACAAAGTGGCAGTCTGTCACCAAAGACGGCAACTTGACTGCAAGTGGTTGCAGACCTGGTTCCTGCCTTCGTAGCAACCATTTTAATGGGATTAAGATTGCAAATTCATTGCACACAGTGACAATAATTTGGTAATGCTGCAGTCTCAACCCATCTTTTACCCAGTATGACTGTATAGCACAAGTGGTGACTGCTTCCCTATGAGAGAAAATACACCCAAAGCTCTAATATATAATGGATAGAACTTTAGAATTCATGAAAATCGATTCAGGCTCAAATGAATGGTGCTTGAAGTTTGTCTAAACATGTGCAAGAAAACAAAGTAAATGATGTGTTACCAAGCAAATGCAGCATTTGTCTGGTGGTGAATGAAAGCATTACATCTTCATAGCCTCATATTTCAGCAATACAACGCAATCAGCTACAGCAATAACATGTGAAATTATATTATTTTAGAGAAATTAGATAATGCATTTCAAGCTAATTTCAGTCATCATTTTGTTAGAGTAAGATGCTTTTCAAATACTGAATGGCTCATTAAGAAATTAAACCCCTCAGATTCAGTATCACCCCAGCATTACCCCCGAGAGAACGGAAAAACAAAGAGCAATGAGGGAAATATTGCCATGAACAGAGGAGGAATGGAGTAGGCATCTAGAGAGTGGGGGTGGTGCTTGGTTTGATGGAGCTGGGTCGAGAACAGCTCTATAAGGACAGAGATAACTGGAAAACACTATAAAATGTCTATCCTCACATTCTCTCCCTCTGTGGAATTAGCCTTTGAGTGGGCTGCTGGAGCGAGCGAGGGAGGGTGCATGGAGAGATTGATGGAGGGAGGGAGTGGGAAGCCCAAACTGTAGCAAGGGAGGATGGAGAGAGATGGAGTATATGTGGAGTGGGCAGCCTGAACTCTGAGAGGGAGGAATGCAGAGGAAGTATAAGAAGGAAATAAAAGGCTAGAAGAAAAGGAGGGTGTGAGGACGAAAAGGGTGGTGCTGCATTTACAATCTTTTTCCACACACTCTGTGGAATACATATGAGTGAAGTATATTAATGGTAGTGAGAGAGACTGAGTGAAAGGTCCCTTTTTATGGGGACACTATTGGGTCTATTTTTTGATTGGCTGTTCGGCCCTCACATCTCTCATTGTTATTGGTGGCCAGCCACGTTTGTTGTTTGTCATTGGGCAGACAGCATAGTCGGCTAGATTCACAATCCGATGGCATAATTCAGCCATCGATCAAACTTTGTGGACAGCAGTAGCCAAACTGCTCCTCCAGACAGAGAGAGAGAGAGAGCGCCTTTAGAGTGGAATATCACAAATCAAATGCTGTAACCTTTTAGTACGTCTGAGTCTGTACATGCCCACTGAAAACCAATGAAGCTTTTTCTCTCGCTGTGTTATGCAAGCCGACTATTCTCTCTTCATTTATCCTCCTTTTATTTATTTATTCATTTCAATCACTCCATTCTGCCTCTTCCTTTTAGAAAAATCTCTTCACTAAAAATCCTTTAAGTCATTTGTGTTTGTTGCTTTAGATGGGGGAGCACAAAGAATTGTCATGATTGTTGAGTTAGACACCTTCAATGCTTAACGGTTGTTGTCACCTGGTGCCTGGTGGGGATATCTATGGGACTGATTACAACTGATAACGGCCACTCGGTGGGATGATAACATTTGAGGTGGGTGTCCTTGTAACATTTACTCAGATGAAAGATTTGTGGTTTCAGGGAAAATAATGGCGCTTGTATGCTAGCGATGTATTGCATTAATTACTTCAGCTCTTGGTTCTGTTGCATTATGTAATGATTATTTACTTTGTCCAATTTAACAC
This sequence comes from Cichlasoma orientale, assembly GCA_034780415.1. NCBI lineage: Eukaryota > Metazoa > Chordata > Actinopteri > Cichliformes > Cichlidae > Cichlasoma > Cichlasoma orientale. The sequence goes on from JAVDPK010000688.1 coordinate 421,371, forward strand.
TTGAAGGGTTAAAATATGTTATAGCTACTCTACTAAATTTGTAAGACAAGGTTCCAATTAAACCTGTCCATATTAAAGGCAGTGAACTGTTTGATGTTAGTTGCAGTGTGGAGGAGGTGTTAGCAACTATTATATATCAAATATGTTTAGGGCTGCAACTATTGATTATTTTAGTAATCAATTATTCCATTGATTGATCGAGTAATTGGATAAGAAATACTTTTGTCTTATTAACAGTTCATCTGGATATTTTAATATTTTAACTTCCGTAGATTTACTGTCGATTTTTTTCACGGTGTGCAACAGCGGTGGATGGAGCAGCTACGAAGTTCTCTTTTCTTCACGTTGCTGATGAGGTGGTTGATGAAGGACCTCCAGCTGTTTCCCAGTAAAGGTTTTAATGGTGGTTACTGGAAAAAGCGCTGCTGCTTTGGACGCTAGAAAAGCATTTCCTTTCGCTCCACCTGAGCTCAGCGTCTCACTAACGGCTCCGCCTCTTTTTTGCCGCGCGCGTGCAGACAGACTGCACGTAAAACTGTTGTTGTCCTATCAGTGTGTTTTTGTTGAGAAACTGGGGGCTGCCTGAGCTTAATGTTGTAATGCTTTGTATTCACAGGTGCCCTCCTAAATATGTTTCTATTGCAGGTCTATTTTAGTAGCCATCAGCAGGACCGGTATCTGCTCCTCTGTGCAGGGAGGAACAGGATGAGCACTACCAGCACCCTACAAAATGACCTGCAGCAGGTCACTGGTGTGAATGTCTCTGACCAAACAATCAGAAACAGACTTCATGAGGAGGCATATTTATTCATACCACAGCTCTGGTATATGGTTCTTTTATACTGATGGCATGACATCACCGTATGCTGGATGTCCTTGAACGTTCCTTGGACATCCTTTTTGGGCTTTTTATCAAAGAGAATTTTGCATACAAGAATTTTTAGGGCAAAGCTGAATTAAAGGTTCAGTTACTGGTTCATCATGTACTAATCAAATTTGTTAAACTTTTCTGTCATAATCACCATTTACTATTGGACAGTCTCCTCCCTCCTGTTGTGAAAATTCGGACTTCTAACCAGCTTGTTGTTGGGCAGTTCTTCAGCTGCATCAGCTGTCTCTCGCCGCACATCCCTCATGGAAACTTAGAAATAAGAAGCTTTTTTTTGGACCATCTTCTGGCCATTTTCTCCAGTTTTGACTGGGAAAAAAAACTTGACTTTAGCAGAATGACTGCTTGGAGTTGTTTTGTATAATTATCCCTGAACCCCTGACACAAGCTTTCTGAAATTCTAAACCTCTTTTAAAATCCCTTCAATTGCAGTAGGTCATTCCATGATTATCCGTTTCTCCTCCTCGAGGCCGTATCTTTGTGGATGTGCTAATGTTCTTATGATCATTATTCTATTAAAAGTTCAACTTCCAGTTAAGCTTCATATTTTGTGTGTATACCTGTCTAATTTGTAACTGAATCAATGACTAGTGATGCAGTGAAGCAACTCCAAACAACAATATAACATTTTCGCCACCATGAAATCACTTCGCAGCTGGTTTGAGGTTCTTGTACTGAAAAGTTCTCTTTTATCTTCACCAAAAATGTCTACTGTTACTGTGGGTGAACAACTCGCATTATTCCATAGGGGTGTGTTCTTTGCCTTTCTGTTCATTGTTAAGCTTTATCTTGGCTTTAATGTTCTTTCTGGACAGAAAAGTGTTTTCTTGGCATGCCTGCCATGCGGGCCTAGTTTGTGCAATATCTTTCAGATTGTGGCTGCGTTGGGTTCTTGTAGACTTGTAGGCATCAAACGGTCTGTTCCATAGAAGGGGGTCACTAGTCAGGCTCAAAGGCATCCAGAGGCTTTTTCTGAAGGCCTTGGAAAGCTCTTTAGGGCGTTCTTGGCATAATGACACCATATACCTCCATAGCAAACACCACAAACGAGGTGTTAGAAGTTTTAATTATACAGGTTCTACTTGTAACACCCGAAGGTGGTTCTTATTATTACAGCAAAACCTCATAATTTTACAGATTTGAATTATAGATTTGTGATAGTAATGATGACTGATTTTGTATTATAAAAATGTGTTTAAAAATGTGTTTCAATAGCAGTTATCTCCTTTTAAAAATAAGTTATATATTTATCTTTCTAAACTTTCTTTGGGGTAACTTTGTGTTTTTGTGCTCTAGTATTTTTGTTGTGAAGTACTTTGTGATATTTATCTTGAAAGGTGATATAGAAAAAAAGTTTTACTTACTTACTGAATGGATCTTGTGTCTCTCTCTAGGTTCAATTTCAAATATGACCAGGACACTGCAAAGGCTCCCCTTAAGGTTTTCTAAAAATGTTCAAAACTATTTAATTCTATTGGATGCAAATACAAAAAAAAAGAAAAAAACTTAATGCAGTCAGACTGTAGACGTGTAACTTCAGTGGATATAAACCAATATATTAAATGTTAATTTATTTGCTGATATTAAAGATGGCATAATCAGTTTCTTTAAATATTCCATTTTGAGTTAATGCTTTATAAGAAATCAAGGACATAAAATGGTGTTGCTCAGTATAAAACAGCCATATAACAAGACCGCATCATTGTGACCTGTGGCTGGCTTAATTTTCAGGGTGCAGCTAAAAATGAAAATGATTGATAATGTCAAGAACTTTGAGAATCCTAATGACAGCCACTGGCTGTCCTTTCCCAGGATCATTCGCATTCTGACTAGAGGAAGGAAATTGGACATTAGCAACCGTAGTTCAGCATGGGGATAAAAATTCCTGGCTGAGCCTATGAATGTTAAATATAAAGGTGGTTGGCTCTATGCTGCTATGCATAGTATTATAATAAATCATATGTAGTTGCTTCTGGTTCTTCGTGTGTGTGTGTGTGTGTGTGTGTTAGTAAGGTTATTATTAATTATTTCACTGGTCAGTCTTGGTTTCAGATCCTATACATTTACAATTTGGGGTAATGCCCCTGAAATGGAAGACTGGCTAGTTTGTGGTGGCTGCTGCTAATGATGCAGATTTAACAAGGTTCTGTCTCGGGAGGACACTAAACCTGCTCAGTTTGGACTGGGAGGGTTTAAGAACCCTTGTTAGAGCATAATGGCTTTGTAAGAGGGGAGGATGTGGTTTGTACAAGTAAAATGAATAGATGAGTGTGAGCATGCTGTCATGAGGTGTCCTTGGTAGAGGATATGATGGTAATTAGACTGCTGTTTTCTCAATGGTGTTCCTGTGATGAGACTATTTAAACTCTTGGTGGTGTGTGTGCGTGTGTGTGTGTGTGTGTGTGTGTGTGTGTGTGTGTGTGTGTGTAGGTGTGTGGTTGGGCAGGGGTGGGATGCACATGCATAGACATCACGCTCTTGTTCATCTGTATGTGCATGTGTCTACTCATAAGTGTGTGTGTGACTGTGCGTATGTGTGACTGCCCTTTAGTATTTGCTGACTCAGGCTGGTTTTCCCTTTCTAAAAGTAAATAACCTTGGCCCAACAAGCTGTCAGCTGGCCCCACTGTGCCCTCGTCCTGACATCAAAAGATGGCGAGAAAATCTCTACTCTCTCATCCACGCTCCACAGCAACACACACCAAAAGCACATCTTCACAGCGACCACGTACTGCAAAGGCGTTGCATCTTCAAAAAACCCACCTTCTGATGCAAAATAAGTAAAGCTGAAATGCTTTTATTTTGTGCCACCACGTTAAATTAGTTCCCCCCCAAATTCTGCCGCGTGTACTTTGAATGTGTCGCCCGTAGCACAGACGCTCTTCAGCCGGAGCCCTTGGTTCAAACTCTCACTCTTGAACTTGAGAAAGAGGATCGTTTGCTGTACTGTGTTATTCTGAGTGTGTAATGGCTATGGCTTTTGTTGCTTTTCACAACAAAGCATAACAACTGGCAGTGAAACAGCAACATCTCAATGAGAGAATCCCAATATTTAGTTTTGAAATGTCCTGTTTGACAGCGGTTTCGGTGTAGCCAAAATCAACAGAGCCGGGCCAAACCAAAATTTAAGAAGGGAGTAAAGTTGGCGCTGTTGCAGATGTAAATAAAGTCAGTCGCAGATTTGTTTTTGTGTTCGGCTACTTGTAACGTTGCGGCGCTGCTTATGTTACTGGTATTACAGGTACACCAGTAATACCAGTAAAACCTGTTCAAGTCATGTGCTTTTCTCAAAAAATGGGGGGAAAAACCTTCATGGTACCTCTGTTTTGCTCAGTTATTTTTACTTAATCAAAGCAACCTAACAGCAGTGCGATTGTTGATTGATACTCCCTGTGGTGCACAAAAAATGAAAAAAAAAAAGATTTCTGAAAACTTGTGGGGGGAAAAGCATATTTTTTTGGTTAATGGACTCTACTGTGTCTCTGTCCCTGTTTATTATTGTCAGTTTGGCTTATTTTGTTAGTCATCGTATTTCTCGCTCGTCCTTGTTTTTCTCTACTTTTTTTTTCTTCTCTCTGGTTTTGCTCCTCTCTCTCATTCTTTTTCTATCTTCATGTCTCTCTCTCTCCCCCAAGCCATCCTCCTGGAGGTTAATCCCTCTGGTTTCAAATACAGATAACCATGGCAACAGGCCACAGCTTTTGAGCTTTGGGTCTGTAGGACGAAGGCATTGATCAGGATGAAATAGTGTCAGGTGAAAGCACAAAACACACAACTGGCATGCGTTTACACACATTTGTGTGTTTGTATTGGGGCAAAGAATCCTCTGCAGCGGCTGCTCAGTCACTCATTTAGTTGCTGTTGTTGGAGCAATGAATTGTTAAAGCTAATAGGCGTGTCTGATTTTTAAAAAATAAATAATTAAAAATATCAGTAGCGGTGTTGATGGTTAAATATGAAGTCAGAGGTTTGCATTTTAGCCCAAAGGGTGTTTGGCACCTTGAAACTGTGCAACTAACTTCAACTAAACACAGCATCCCTGAGAAAATGAAATCCCCGAACTCCTCCATTAGAGCTGCTCCGTGACCTCTCACAGAAAAATGATCCGTCTAGCAAAGTAGGTGTGAATGTTTAAGAGTGAAATAATGGAACTGAAACCATCGTCACCCAAATAGCACATTTCATTCAGGGCGCTCTGATTAAATCCCAGTCATGAAAAATAAACATTCAGAGTTGTAGTGAAAAGTTAAACGTTATTTTCCTTTATTTTGATTGCCCTAAGATTAAACTTCCCTCCTCGCAGCGCACACATTCATTCTTAGATGCTCGCGCGCATAAACATACTTGACCTTGATGGTTGGATTACAGCGAGACAGATGTGGTCAGAAGAGCAGAGTTGATGAAAAAGGTCTTTTATTGAAGTGTAAACCAGTATTTCTCTCCTCCCGGACTTTATAGCCGAGGCCAGCAGAAGGTGTGGGTGGACACAGACAGTTTAACTGTTAAACAGCAAATCTACCAGCTTGTGTAAATTGCTGCTGCTTTTGTAAACTGTTATATGCCCTTGGATGATATGACAGCCTCATTTTTTTTGACTTTTACTGCAGTGCAATTAAGTTGAGAATAAGGTTGTAAGCTCCTGCCTTAAAATCCTGCATTTACACTTTGATTTTTTCCCCTGCACTTTATCCAAAAAATGTTTTCATGAGGATAAAGTGAATTGGAGAATTGGATATAACTTTTCCTATGCCAGTTAGTTTTTAAACAGCAGTTTCCTGCACACTACATATCTCGGCATGCTTGCATGTAACATGACATGATGGAAGAAAACAGTAACTTTTGTCTAAATTGAATACCTCTCGCTTGCTTCCTTCTGAGTTTCTGTGATTTTCATGTCTGAGCGAGTGTTTCATGTTTTAATCACTGCCAACAGCACAAATCTACTCCTCTCTTGCATTTTTCAGGAACTCTTTTTATTTTTTTAATTTTGTAGTTTTAATTTGTTTTCTCTCTGGCTGTGGCTCTTCACTTCATTTCCCAATGATTTGTCTGAGGACAAGCCACATATCATTAAAAAGAAAAAAAAAAAGAAGCCAAAAAAAATGCATTTAATAAGTTTGTCTAAAAACTTTCTTTATTAATTTTCTCCTCCCTTATCCGAGAAAGTGCTTCCTCAGTGATAATCCAGCTATCCAGCAGGCCTTCTGGTTTATTGCATTTGTCTAATGAAATGCTCCAATACAGACAGACAATCAAAGAACAATTCAGTGAAAGTAGGAGATAGGGAGTGGGGGTGGAAGAGGTAATGTGTGAGTGAATTTAGGAGCTGAACTCCACTTTGTTTTAATCAGTTAAAGTAGTATTAAGAGTAGCAGTGTTACTGTGCAGACTGTGTACCCAGGATTGCAGGCTTTGAATCTTTCTCTGATTATCTCGCTGTGACTCTCCCACATCCCAGGATGTAAAACTGATGATTAGTGTTGCTAAGAACTCCAGCGGGTTTAATCAGTTATTGTTGCTGCATAATTAACACAAAAACACATGATTTGTTTATCAGAGAAGGTAGGTGCAGAGCCAATAAATCAGCGTTGTGTTTTAGCTTAGATATTTGCAAGAATGATAATTTCTATACTTAATAACAGAAGCACTCAGCATCGAATCCATCCTAAATGATTGCCTGAAAAACTTTGCATTAAAGACTCTTTAAAGTTCATTAATTAATTTTCTGCCACCTTGCTTGGAGGGTTTTTTTTTTCTTTGTGTTCTAGGGAGGCTTTTTTTTTTTTTTTTTGGTATTTTAATTTCTGTATCTGTGTCATATGTTTTTTTTATTTATTAATATACTGGTGATATATTTTATACAAGGCGAAAATCAGACCAGTTAGTTTATGTAGTGCAGTCAATCACTGGTCACTTTATTAAGTACACCTGTTCAACTACGCATTAACTTAATGCATTCAGGCATGTAGACATGATCAAGATGACCTGCTGAAGCTCAAACTGAGCATCAGAATGGGGATGAAAGGTGATTTAAGTTACTTTGGACATGGCACAGTTATTGATGCCAGATGGGCTGGTCTGAGTATTTCAGAAACTGCTGATCTGCTGGGATTTTCTCACATAACTACCTCTGGGGTTTACAGGGAACGGTCTGAAAAAGAGAAATTATCCAGCGAGCAGCAGCTCTCTGGGTGAAAAAGTCTTGGTAATGCCAGAGGTGAGAGGAGAATAGTCAGACAGCTTTGAACTGATAGGAAAGGCAACAGACAATCAATGTATGCAGAAGAGCATCTGCTAAGCAGCAGAAGACCGTAGCAGGTGCCACTCCTGTCATCTAAGGCTGTATTTTGAACGGGCTCGCCAGATTTGGACAACTGGGCCACTTAGTACCAACTGAGCATCGTTTAAACACCACAGCCTACCGGAGTATTGTTGCTGACCACAGTGTGCCCATCTACTGATGGCTGCTTCCAGCAGGATAGCATGCCATGGCACAAAGCTTAAATCATCTCAAACTGGTTTCTTAAACATGATAATGAGTTCACTGCACTCTAACAGCCTCCGCAGTCACCACCTTTGGATGTGTTGGAACAGGATATTTGCGTCATGGATGTGCAGCCAACAAATCTGCAGCAACTGTGTGACGCCGCCATGTCAATGTGAACTAAAATCTCTGAGAAATGTTTGCAGCACCTTGTTGAATCTCTGCCTCACAGAGTTAAGGCACGTCTAAAGACAAAAGGGGGTCCAACCCAGAACGTGCAAGGCTATTTATTTTATTTTTTTAAAGTGTCCGGTGAGTTTATATTCCACATGCATGCGGTACAGGGGGTTGTCTACCAATCAGAAGGTTGATGGATTGATCGCCGGCTCTTCGTGTTCATGTGTCGAAGTGTCCTTGGGCAAGATACTGAACTCTGAGTTGACCCCGATGCAGCCATCGGCGTGTGTGTGTGAATGTTAGATAAAAATACTGAGTACCGGTTCATTTACCCCTTAGTTACATGTGATAAATTAATCATTTTGTCATCTATTTATATTTTCTTTTGTTCATCTCTTATATTTATCTATCACTTCCCCTCCATAAGTCCTGCCTTGATCATTTGCAGAGTGACACCTCTGGGTGCGTGTTTCTATGTTTGTCTATCCAGCTGTAATCATTAATGAGTCCCTCTGAACTAATTTTAAACAGTCCTGACTGTGACAATGCAACTTCAAAATCTGACCCCCACCACCACACACACACACACACACACACACACACACACGCACTGACACTCAAAAGGTGTCAGTAGGGTGTATACCTGCAGAGTCACAGACAAGTCCTCTCCTTGGCTCCAGACTCCATTAATCATTTAAAGCGAGGATTTCCCTCAAGCCCATTCTTTCCTCAGGCAGACAGTGTGACATCAGGCTGATGAGGCCTCGGATGACACAGACACATTCATCAGACATACAAAAGATTTGTTTCAAAATCTCTTTGTTTTTATGAACATTCAAGTCTTAACAATTTCTTTATTCTGTCTCATGAGACAGGAAGCTCTGTGTTGTTGCTGAATGTTTTATATTCTTGACAGCATTTCAGCCTGCCCTATCTCTACTCTGAAAGGTACAAATTCTTGATCCTTTTATTGTATATTGCATTATGTGAGGCTTTTAGAGTACTTGCTGTACTGTTCTGTCACAACCGTGGCACTAAAAGTATCTCTTAAAAAATATCTTGTTTTGAATTTTAACTCAAGGTTATTTCACTTTAGCTTTGTTTCTCTTTGTTCCTCACCTCCTTAAAGAAGTTTTTCTTTGTCCAATGGGTGGCTGGAGGTAAACGGCGTGCGTGAAATGGATGGGAAAATATGGCTGGTGAAAATCACTGGAATCATTCAGTTAATAAAAAACAGAGGCATAATGACTGGAGACGTTTTGTGTAAATTTAACATGATTTTCTCTGCCAGGCTTTTTACTTGGACTTCCTGAATAGCAGAAGAAATGGAAAATGTATTTTCTTCTGACTTTTTGCAAATGCACACGCAACCTCTAAAAGCACATACAGCAAAAACACATACCACATAAAACTCAGACACACACACACACACACACACACACACACACACACACACACACACACACACAAGCACAGACTCATTTAAGCAGCAGGTGGATGAAAGTAAAGTACTACAGTTTGTGTGTGTCTGTGTGCACTGGTATTTACTATATTGTGGGGACAAAAAATTACACACACTCACATTGTGGAGACATGTGTTTGGGGGTAAACTGAGAGCCCCCCACTGCACAAATCATTACATTTTTAGGGTGAAGACTTAATGTTTAATGCTAGGTTTAGGTTAAGCTGAGGGCACGGATGAGGAAGATGTTAGTTATGATTTAGGTTAGTGTCAGTCTTTAGGAAATGTAAGTTAATGTAATGTCCTTTTGAAGTGATGGAAACCTGACTCTGTGTGTGTGTCTGTGTGTTTCTATGTAGGCCTGTCTCAGTGATCATCTGTCTGCATTCCAGGTAATTAGACTGGCCAACAGCTGAGTCCCATTAGCGTTGATTACAGCATTCAGTACTACAGAAGAGAAAGAAAAGGAGAACTGAATAGAGGGGGAAGTGTGTGTATAGTGTGCACATGGGGTGTGTGTGTTAAAAGCATATCTGTTATGCGTAGGTGTTTGTGTGTGTCATCTTTGTACATGGGTTTTTGTGTTGTAGTAGTATCTTGGCATGGGTTATTGCTTTGAGTTCTAGCTGTCAGCTATAAGAAACCCATGCATCTATGTCCATAAACATTTGTTATATAATTTTTTTTAAAAGAACTTCTCAAAGAGGGAGCTCAGACATTTTACCAATCAGCTAAAAGCACAGTCTCTTAATCCCAACAGGGATCTCTCACCTGTTCCTGCTGGCTTCACATGAGATGAGAGACCGAAAAAAGATTCAGCGCAGTGCCAGAGAGAAATAACAACAGCCACATAACCACAGGAAATGACACCACTTCTGCTCAGCTGTTAGGAATCAGGCCCACACTCATAAGTTACATTTGTGTGGTCACTTTGAAGTATAAACAGCTACATGAACAACAAAAAGCAACACGACTGATGGAACATTACATTTGGGCCAGCGTTTGTTTAGTCTGTTGGTGCATCCAGCTATCTCATGATTTCTGTTTTGTTTTATTTTTTATTTTTTTTATTTCAAATCACACCCAAGGGAAATTAAATTGCTCAACTTATGAGGCCTTTTTGTCTGTATCCAGTCAAGGAAATGTTTATTTAATCCACACAGGGCTTTTCTGTCTGTCTGCATGTCCACCTACACTCTTTCTTCCTTTCTTTCTCTCTGTGTGCATGCAGCTCTCTCTCTCTCTCTCTCGCCCCTCCTCTATCTATGTCTGACCCTCCCTGATGGTTTCAGTGTCTCAGGATTGGGTGATTGATTCCAGCTCTGGACGGCTGGAAGACGAGCAGCCTGCACACTGGTGTGCAGCAGGGACTGCACTCTGCTCTGACTCTGTGATGAATTACTGGCCTTTTAATACACAGTAGAGACAGAGTGAGTGAAAAATGAGAAGAACGGAAGAAGCCATATTGAAATTGCAATGCCACGAGAAAAGACAGAGAAATGCGGAAAAAGGAGGAAAAAAACAAACTTGTAAATTAATGGGTAGATGGGTTTAATCACTGCATGTGTGACTATAATGTTCGAACTCTGTGTGCCTGTTTGTGTGTGTGTGTAGTTCCCATTATCTAGAAAGGCATCTCCTAATGCTTCAAATGAGTCATATAGAGTGTGAAGATGCAGTGTTGGAAGGCTGTGGAAGAAAGGAAAAAAAATCTGCCTGTCATGTAATTGAATTAACCGTTGAAACATAGTCAGTCTCTCACTTAAAGAGTGATGCCATTTCTTTGAGTCATCAGGGTTTCTTTGCCACTTCACAGCCACAGAGTGGAAAACAGCTTTTCTGCTTCTGAATATTCTCGTATGTCATCACTTGACAAACTTCCAACTGCAGTTTTAATGATGCTGGAGCGTCGCTTCAGTCCTTTAAAGGTTAGCTAAGCTAAATGACCTTTGTAGCCAATTAACCAGAGCAGAAAACTGGAGTTTACAGAATGCATGGATTTTTTTTGTTTGTTTTTTTTGATTGAAAAATCTGTTTGTTGGAAGTTGAAAGTGCCCTATTGCATATCAAACCCATTTCCCTGAAAATACTCACAGTACAAAGAGTGCCTTTGGTGGCTGAAACTTGAGACAATGCAGCAAGATGTCCGTTAGTAATAAATGAACATGTAGGTGGATAAATGCAGAGCATTTTAATTTGATGTGTCGGTGGTGAGACCAATATAAAAAGACATGCATCCCATGTATAGCTACAGCTGGCTAAAATGGCATCTTATGTAGACTAGTTTTTTTTAATGCTCTGCCTGTTGCACACACAAAAACATGCATGTTAGATTCGACAGCAGCAGCTGCTGCCATCGATATGATAATATGAACTGACCTGAGACTAAATGATGATGTAATCGGTATCCAGTGTTGATTTCACTGAGCCTCCAGTCATATCGAAGATGGAGAAAAGTGTATATCTCCATGGCTAATGAAACCCTGGAGATTTCGGGGTTTAGGGTTCATAAAGTATTTATGGTATGTTCATTAAGTATTGATTAAGCCGTTAGAGAGCGTTTAGACACTCAGACAATCATTATGAAAGATTAGAACTTGAGGAAGAGGAAGATGACGGAAGTTAGAAATACAGATGGAGAGAGGTGGCCGTGAGAGATGAATGAAAATGAAGGCAAATTAAGATGAGGGCAGTGTGAAGGAAAAGTGCAAGACACTGAGGCGGGAGAGGAGTGTGGAAGCCAGAATGAGAAGGGAGAGGAGGTAAATTTCTGCTCTTTAAATATTAATTAAGCATTCAGATAGTGTTTTAGACAGCAAGACTACCATTATAGGAGATTAGGTTTTAATCTGAGCAGAGAGGAGGGGCGAATAGCAAGTAGGGAAACGAGGAAAGGAAAGGAGGAGGGTGAACATAAAATTGGAGGAAGTTCGAGCATTGAAAGGAAGGTGGGCTGAGGGAAGGCAAAGGACAAGTAAGAATAGATGGATTAAAAGAGGAAATGAGCAGGATTATACGAAGAGGTATAGTGAACACATAATGAATAGGAAGTCTGATTTCCAAAATCAGCCTGCTTCTTGGTGAAAGTGCTCAGCTGTTTGTTTTCAAAGCATTTCTCTGTCTGCAGCATGTTTTTGCTTCGTTTTTCTCCATCTTTCCTTCATCCATTTTCAATTCCTCCTCATTTCTGTCAGGGTTGTGGGAGGCAGTAGTGTGTTAGCTCTGATGTGAAGTGTTGATATTTCAGATGTGAGCAGAAATGCAGAGAAATGTGATGCTCGAGCGCGGTCCCTGCTTATGCAGACTGGCGCACAGGCTGAGCTGGCTTTTCTCATGGATATTTAACCATTGCTTTGCCCTCGCTTTACCCTCTAGCTCCTCAGCAGGTGCTGTTGCCTTGCAGGGTAACCAGGAAGTAGCAACGATAAGCGGCATAGACCTGTTATAATAATGCAGCAATGAGGTTTAATGGGGCTGAAAACACTGGCTGACTAGCTGGCAGGCTGGCTACACAGTCAGAGAGAGGCACAGTTGGTGCGAAGCTGTTTCCAGCTTGTGACAGATGTTACAACGAGAGAGAGTGAGACAGAGAGAAAGATGGGGGACAGAGGAAGAGAGAAGTGAGTCATTTGCAACATGCAGAGTGGGAGATCACTGTGAAGCAACTTTGTGCAAACAGCAACTTTTTAAGCAAAGTCAAGTAGAGTTCATTCACGTGTGGGTGCTCCAGAGCGCTGTAGTTCATATCCCACTTGCAGTGCAAATGAACAGGTTTTACCGAAAACTGAAGATATTGTAGTTAAATTTAAATTCTGTGACAGCAACTCATTACATTGTCCCTGTGCTCATCTTGCACTAGATTCCCCATGATTGAGCCAATATGAATGATGGAACGAAAATCTAAAAATTTTAGGAGGAGGG
>JAVDPK010000688.1:458793-486241 GCA_034780415.1 Cichlasoma orientale
GTGTGTGTGTGTGTGTGTGTGTGTGTGTGTGTGTGTGTGTGTGTGTGTGTGTGTGTGTGTGTGTGTGTGTCTCTGTCTGTGTGTGTGTGTGTGTGTGTGTGTGTGTGTGTGTGTGTGTGTGTGTGTGTGTGTGTGTGTGTGTGTGTTCTCAAATTTAAAACATGCTCTTTAGGCTTTTGCCTTTGTTTGCAAAAACAAAAAACAAAAACAGGCAGGACGTACTCTCCTTATTAAATGTGACAGTCACTCACCCTCAACTTTACAGTTTAATGTCTCAGTCACTATTCCTGTTTCATTCTTCTTCTCTCCTGGCCATTCATACAGGTACACATTGGAACGAGATGAACCAGAGTCTATCACGATGCCGTACTAAAAGGAAGAAGAAAAGAAAAAAGCAATTATTACAGAAACATTTTTCATTCAATCTACCAAATAGCATTTTTTTCCCCCCGCGCATTAACCGCAGAGTAGCCGCTGCGATGTCCTTTAAGCCTCTGTGAATGCTATAGTGGATAATAGTACAGTAGTAAACACCTGTTATCCACAGCAGAAAACTTCCGACAGTATGTGTATTCATGTTGTACTTACATAAAAGACGGCTGACAAGAGTGGAGCCATTGAGAAAGTGCAAAACCACTGGGTTGCTAGGTGATGGCTGTGAAACTTCCCATTTGAAACACAAAGCTTTACTGTGGAGCTGTGTTACTGTCGGGTCTTTACTGTACCTTACAATATGAAGCACCTTGAGGCGACTGCTGGTGTGATTTGGTGCTATATAATTAAAACTGAATTGAATTGAAAAAGCATAAACTCTTCTTATGAACTACTGAGTCAACAAGTCTTTTCCACAAGTAATTAAACCACTAGTTAAAATCGCTTCTTCTGATCAGAGCGATGTCTCCAAGTCAGGTTTCAAGTATCGAGGTTGTAACCTCTACCTTCCAAATTTTACGTTACAAAACTTAAGATCGTGGCGGCCAAAAGGCAAATGCTTCAGTAGCAGTACATAAACCATTATGGGATGTCTATTTAAAATCCTGCATCCAACTCTGGTTGTAATTTGAGCTTCTCTGTGGAAATTTCCAATATTTATTGGCGAAGCTTGATAGTTGTCTAAATTTGCAATTTTTTTTAATGTATATATCAATCAGCTCAGTGTGTGTGTCTCCTCTGCTCCACGTGGCAGACACACAAGCAGAATAGACACACACGGTGAAAGAAAACAGATGAGCAGTAATAAAGCAGCTGAAACTCTCATCACAATAAGATTTTTCCTCTTTTTTTGGCCTTCGTGCACACAAGTTTTTCAGTTCCGAATGAAAGGAGAAGAGAAAGTGACGGTGTGGCCAACACACCTGTTTGTTTTGAATACCATGCATAGTACATTTTAAGGCTAAATGTGTTTCATCAGGACCACCACTCATCAACAAGCTGACTGATGAGGACCCCCCCCCCCCCCAATCTGTGTGTCTGTATTTTTAAGTGTAACAGCATGCATATTCATATTTGCATCCATGGGTTTTGTGCTGCTGCATGTATGTGTTCACCTCTTTGCTGTATTCTGATAACTTCCAAGTGTCCTGGATGACAGCAACAGCAATAAGGGCGGCGATGCTGGCAAAGAGGAGGAGCAGCACTCCCGCTATCCGACACTTGTAACCCATTTTGTGTTTGGAAGCCATTTCCTGTTGGCAAGAAGTACAGTTTCACTAAAAGCATCTTAGCCTGATGGCATGTGAAGCTGTTTAAAAAAGTAATGATGAGCGGTAACAGTGACCTTTAAGCTGAACAAATGCTTGCAGTACATTTATAAACTGAGCACTGTCACCCAGATGCTTGAATAACTCCGAATCAGAGGGAAGAACTCCCTGAAGATGGGAGGCGTGCGTGAAGTTGCTGAGCTGCTTATAAATAATGTCCATCAGTCCAGCTTCTCTGATGAATGAAATGTAACAAAATCCAGCGCAAAAAAAGGGGAAAAAGTCTTTTTCTGCTATATTAAACAATATGGCTGCAATTATCAGTCACGTGCAAACAATGAAACATGAAACGCAGCTTTTTTCTGCACAAATAAACACACTGAACCATTTAAACCACTGCTATAAATGTTGTGCAATCTAGGACAGTGATCTATATTTAACACTGACCAGTAACCAAATTCCAAAGCGTTCTTTTCTTCATTAAACACCAAATAGCATAATAATAACATATGTGAAAAATACATATATTACGCAACCATCCAACCATCCATTGTTTAAATTTGCTGAAACTGCAACATCATACTGTTCTGCCCCTACGTGATGGCCACATGTGATTGCATCACTGTTATTACAGCCGTTTGTTGGTGTATGGACATTAGGTAGTGCCGTCTTAGTGCTGTCAAAACTGTCTTCACCAGACTGACAGTGGATTAAGCAGAACCCTCATTCTGTGTCGCTCCCGCTTATTGTCTATTTAAGCTTTATAAATCCGAAAAAATAGCCGACTCCACGTTTATCAACGGCAAGAGCAATGTTTGTTACATATACAGGTAGCTGTATTTAAAGTTGCCACAGCAACTTCTGCAGAAACAGGCAAGCCAAAGCTGTTTGGCAAGGTTTGATTGCAACGTGGTGACAAACACGCCGAATGTTTCTGATTGATATTTTTGGCTTTACGCTGCTAAACAATAACACAGCCATGTGTGACACATTTCTAGGTTTTTAGATTTGGGTGTCTCCTCTTTATAACTATGTACTTAACATGTTCCTGGGCTTCTTCCAACTCATGCAAAAGAGATGCAAGTCAAGTGTCAGCAAGCGCAGCATGAGAAATAGTAACAGTAACTGTTTGTGCTGCGTCCTATTATCTTACCAAGACAAAGTCAGAACATGTTCTTACACTCAGGAACACTTCTTCCCTGTAAAGCAACTTCTGCTTTCATTTTTTTTTTCCAGTGCTTTCTTGCCTTTGTTTTGTTTTTGGGTGTTTTTTTGTTTGTTTTTTTTATGAATTTTAATGATGCAGCGCATCTCAGATTTAACTGGAAGTTAAAGCGTCACACAGTGGAGAAACAAGAACGAGCAAACAGTGGGGTTACTTAAAGTTTGCTAAGTTTTAATCATGCCACCTTTTGTGGTTTGTAATACAAAAACATACATTTGCAAAGCTTAATTGCAGTATTATTAATAAAAGGATTCCCCCTGGGTGTAAATACATGATTTCTATAGGATGTTGAGTTTGCAGTTGCAAAACTTTTACATGAACATGCATATTAAAACCACCTCTGCTCTGCAAACTTTTGTGCACATCAACAAAATACAGAGTGTAAAACGTCTGGTTCTGCAGTCTACATGGATTTCAGAGAGGTGAGTTAACAAGTCACACTGAGTGTGACAACACCCATTTTGTAAAAATAAGCCATGTGCCTAGGCTGTCTCCCCTGCTTGTAAGGACAGGTTCTCAAAGAGGTGAGGTGTGGAGAGAAGCGCACATGGCTCACCACATTCACGCACTCTTAACACATTTAGCCGCTCAGCAAAGCAGCGCAATAAAAGCACTGTTTATCAACCCTTTGATACTATACAAGTATCTGTTGTGTTGACAGGTACAAAAAAATTAACAAATGCATGTGAGGAAATGTGTTTTGTTTCTTACCTTCTAGAGCCGGTTTGTAGAGCCTCGTTGTGAGTGAGTGTGAGATGGTTATGAAGAACGGGTTTGAAAATAGAGCAGGAAATGTGATTGCAGCAAATAAAGAGAGCGCGTGCGAGAGAGAGAGAGAGAGAGAGCGTAAGGGAAGGTGCCGTGCGTGGGAGAGAGCTCAAGACTAACTGGCCCACAGGAACAGGAGTGCTTGTACCCCAACACAAGTCATAGTGCAGGGAGGAGCAATGCATACAAAACTCCAGTTTTCACCACTCCCAGTGCAACAGAGCTGCAGACCTACTAAACAGAGCTGCTTCTTGTTCATTGCGTGTGTCCAGTGATTAAGACCAGATACAAGTATTTGTGAGTATGAACAATGTGAGAGGACGGGGGTGGCCAGTTGGGAAGTTAATTGATGTAATCAATAAGTGAAAGTGCAGTGTGGCTGAGGATCTGCTGCGGAGGTTATTACAAAGTCAGCTGTTATTTAATAGGACTAAATTAAGGGACAGTGGAGGCTATGAAAAGCAAAGGCTTAAGTGCTGTATCAACAATCAAGGATTTGTTGATACCTGCAATATGTAATGGCTGAGTTCTCACAGACAAAACTGTGAATCACTTAAGAACATGAGTCATTCATTTTTCTGACACGGTGCTGCTGTACGTATGCGAAGTTGAGCTTTATTCCAGCATGTTTGTTTTGTTTCCTGGGCAGAAGGTTAAAAAAAAAACAAAAGCATACTTTTACTAATATGACACTAATATGTTAAGAGTTTTGCAGCACTCTTTATGCTGATTATGCTTTATGTGTGTGCATCAGTCTGTGCAATATCAGTTAAGGAGTGGAGATGCTGTCAGAATGCATCTGTCTCCGTGTCCAGCTTAATGACCAAAACACCAGCTAATCCAGTTAAACCGAAACAATCCTGAAAAATTCAATGCCACTGCGCTCTGCTGCTAATTTACGCCTTTGCTGTGGCACTCACACACCCATTTGTTACCTACAATGCGTTTTCATCAGGTTATCTTATGCTTTATGTTGACAGACAACAAATGGTTCCATTGTAGGAAGTGGTTACTTTGTCAGAGGGCTGCCACTATGACAAAGCCCCCTGACACATGAGTGCCAGAAATCTGCATCTGCATCTTTGTTTAATGTTCTGAAGACTACGCAGTTTATATACTGCTCCAAACAATTAAAGTGACACTTTGAAAACACAACAGATCTCAATGGGGGAAAAAAAATCATGCTGGATATCTATACTGAATTTAAAGACACCCACCAGGAAATTAAAGAGAAAAAATGATGGTGCAGGCTAGTCCATTTTGCTGAGTAAAAGGGACAGCGCATATTGATGATCATCTCAATGTAAATATGCTAGAATTAGCCAAAAGGCTACTTTTCATCTGTAGTCCCTGGCAGGTCAGACAAAGATGGAAAAAACAACAAAAACACCATCAGACAATGTACAACAGTATAATCTAGACAACAAATGCAAACAACAAAGTGAGGCCTGCAGTTCTTTAGATGTTCTCGAGTTTTTTGTGACCTCGTGGATGAGTCGTCATGCTCTTGGAGTAATGTGGGTAGGCTGTGAAGGATCGCACTGGAGCGATTCACGGCTGACTATGAAGTGGTGGGAACGAGAATTAGCACTTCCAAGTCTGAGACCCTGGTTCTCAGCCGGAAATGGGTGGAGTTCCCACTCTGGGTCCGGGATGAGTTACTACCCCCAGTGGAGGACTTCAAGTATCTTGGGGTCTTGTTCATGAGTGAGGGGAGAATATGAGATTGACATATGGACTGGTACAGTGTCCACATTACTGTGAACACTGTACCAACCTGTTGTGGTGAAGAGTGAGCTGAGCATAAAAGCCAAGCTGTTGATTTACGGGTCAATCTACGTTCCTGCACTCACCTGTGATCACGAGTTCTGGGTAGTGACCGAAAGAATGAGATCGCAGAAACAAGCAGCGGAAATGAGTTTCCTTCAAAGGGTGGCTGGGCTCTCTCTTGGGTGAGAGGGTGAGGAGCTCAGTCATTCAAGAGGGGCTCAGAGTAGAGCCACTACTCCTCCACATCGCAAGGAGCCACCTGAGGTGGTTTGGGCATCTGACCAGGATGGGTCCTGGACGCTTCCTAGGTGAGGTGTTTTGTGTACCAGGAGGAGGCCCCGGGCTAGACCCAGGATTATGTCTCTCGGCTGGCCTGGGAGCAACTCAGTGTCACCTCGGATGAGCTGGAAGAGGGGGCCAGGGTGAGGGAATTCTGGGCTTCTCTGCTCAGACTGCAGCCCCCATGACCCGGACCCAGATAGAAAATAGCATGGTGTGTTGCTTTTTGAGATCTTTTCGCTCACTTCACTTTGTCAGACAGGTTCTATTTAAGTGATTTCTTCATTAAACACTGCAGTAATCAGGCCTGGATATGGCTAGTGAAACTGAATTCAGCCTTTTTTTCCCCCCATTAATAAATGAAATCATTTAAAAAACTGCATCTTGTGTTTACTCGGGTTATCTTTGTAAAATATTAAAATTTGTTTGATGATCTGATACAGGTAAGTGTGATAAATGTGCACAAATGCGCAAGATCCAGTCATGAAACTTCTCGGGTGTGTAGTTAACGTCGAAATGAAGACCCAGTTCAAAGATGGGTGTGGTCTGGGAGCCCAGCGATGATGCGGTTTCTCTTTTTGTGTAAAGCTCCAGTAAGTGGATTCATTAACATTTTAACATTATCACCGGTTGCTGGACTGTCTAAAAACGAGACACTGGTGGTGTCAGTCAAAGTGAATTACATGTCTGATTCACTGGGCAGTGAATGTATATAAAGTACTTTTGTTGCCTGACGTGAGACCTGAAACCTACTGGTCTGAATTAACCGGAAAAACAGGAAGCTGAAAATTAGATTAACACCGAGAGAGGAAAGAGAAGAAGCCTGTATCTTATGTAAAGATTGCATACTTTCCCACAGAGGTATTACTGTAATACTTCAAGTAAAATGTTGAATAGCACGCTCGTTCCAGCGTTGCTGCTTTGTGCATGGTTTGTACAGATCCTGCAACAGTAATGCAGGGCAGATGTAATGAATTTGCATAAACACGTCTTCTCTTGTACGAGGAAACTCGTGAACTCAGTTATTTCCTCTCTAATGCAGAAGAAAGCATAAATGATGAATACACACAAATGCACGTCTCCTGGTGATTTAGGAAACATTCGTTCCTTCTTAGAAATAATCTCTGCATGTTTTATTTCACCATAAGAAAACACAGAATGTCTCAACAAAAAAAAAAGACTCTATTGCTGCTTCATATTTAAGATTGAACTACAGCAGTCTATAAAAACGATGTGTAAGTTCCATCACCCTCAGATCATTAACAATTATGCATTAACACGGCTGATAGCCTGCTGAGATTTGTAGAGCCGCCAGGAGAAATTCTCACTAATTGTATGCGTCTCTTTCAGTGCTTTTAAAATACACTAAACACTCCCATGAATCTCTACCGCAGGCCACAGGGCAGCACAGAGATTGGTTTAGAAGCTCTTAATGCATCATCGATAAATTAGGCCGACAGACACACACTTACATGCATACGCTGTACATAATGACAGCATTATGCGGTGTCAAATTAGCAGATAATTACACCTCAAACCTCTAATGTATGGGTTACTAATGTGTAGGAAGCTGGTCCACTTTAGACCCGGCTGCCTCCATTTCCCTTCGCACACAGCTCCTCCCATTCCATCTCCCCATCTATATCTGACTAACTCAACAGACTCTCAGAGGGAGCCACTGTATGAAACTCTATTTATGGCAAACTACTACATAATATACGACACTCATTTCCACTTTTTTTTTTTTTTGACAGAAAGTTGTACCCAGGCAGGCCCGAGACAAACTCATATCTCAGAAGTTAAGTTAAAGCTGCGTAACACGCAGCCCGCTGCAATTGAATTATCAAAAAGGAAAGCCTTGCCCTGGAAGAATCACGAACATCAGTTAACAGCAATCAGTGCACGTTTCAACATGAGGCAAATATGTTGGCCATGTAATGGGATCTCTGTGGTCTCAAGCGCATTGTGATTTCAGATTCAGTTATGCGCTGATGGCTACTACATTATAATGTTTTCCCATCTGATCCCTCCCAAGTGAAAAAGCATCTTGGGCACGCTTTCAGCAAAAACCTCAGACAACAGATATTCGAAGGCTGCTGAGCCGAGAGTGAGGTAAGAAATGATGCTGACAGCATGTGCTGGACTGGACTCAGAACGCGATCTGGGCTCAAACACACCTTTTCCACACAGGATGGATTTTCTCACAACTTTTAGTTTTCCGTTTTTACTTTATTTATTTCCATCTGTCCGAATAATTCGACACGGCAATAAAAATGCGTTTTGCTCTGTTTCAGCTCTCTGGATGTTTTGGCTTTACTGCAAAGAATCACCTTTCTACACAGTTTAGAGCAAAGTGCTGGCAAGGGCTATTTAATTATAAACTATAATCACTTTATAGTTAAAAATAGTTCCTTGAAAAGGAAAATAAACATTTACAGGTCCTTTCCTTCCTGCCTTCATTTGTCTCCCACCTTTGCGATTACCTGTTCTGACCTGGCGCGCTGCACCTGTGAGTAATTGTCGTCTTTGTGTATCGATAATGTGTTTTTTGCTGGCTCACTTTTGTTTATGTAGCCAGCACTACAGCGATACTGTTCTTGTCTACTGTCCTGGAATTCCCATGTGCCTAACCCTGCTTTGTCATTGCTTTGTCCTGCTTTTTCCTGGTTTTGATGACATTTGGCTTTGACATCAAAAAAATCAATATGACAAAAAGAATGGACATCTCAGCTTTAATTTCCAGGTATTCACATCTGGATCTGATAGCACCTTTTTTCTGAACACACTCATTTTTCTTGTTAGCAACAGTATTGGAACATGTGACTGACAGGTGCATCCTGTTACGTTGATTATAGTCATCAGGGGCAGGAAGTGGAAGGTTTTAGCCTGGCCTAGTCTGTCTCCAGACTTAAACCCTATAGAGCATTTTACATGTGCATGCTAAAGAGGAGTCTGAAAGGAGTAACCCCCCAAAACAAAGAATGGGTGGGTTCAGACAAAAGGTGCTATCTTCTGAACTGTATCAGATCCAAATGTAAATGCCTGGAAATAAAAGATGAAAGCTTGATCTTTTGTTCCATTGATTTTTTTTTTTATATGTCAAACTCAAATGTTTTCAGTCTACAGCAACAATAAAGAGATTGGCCTCACTGTTCCAATACTTTTGAAGGGGGGCTGTAATTACCGGGTCTCCCGAGCTTTTCAGTCCTGTGTTGTTACAACATGAATGCTGTTTACATAAAAACCACGTAGACAAAATCCTACAATTAGCTCTGTTGAATTCATTTCTATGCCCATTCTTTTCTTTCTTTTTTAAATCAACCAATCACACCCTTTGAAAGAATGCATCATACCAGGTGACCCAGCACCTGGCTACGATAAAAGCTTTGGTCCTGTTCTTTCTCCAGGATGCATTAAGGATTTTCCTCAATCACTCCCAGTCTAGGACTCCTTTCCAGAAATGTCTGGACTAAGTTAGGAGCTCTGATGGGACTCTCTACCATCCAGCAAACAGAGAAAAATGAGCTCATACAACAAAAGAATCTGCAAACATTTCCATTTTTACTTCCCACTATAAAGGTGTCAAAGCATCACTGAGCAGGCCAAGGTAATAGGCTCCTCTGGCATAAAGGTGGCATTAACAGCAAGACACTGGACCACCTTGACATCCCTAGTTTGTGTTAACCTGGCAGAAATGTGTTTGACAAAATAATTTATGTCAGCTTTCTATTTAGCAAAAAACATTTGTTATCCTGAACCATTTTTATGTTAGATCAGTGACGTCACTACCCTCCTCTTTCTCTATCTCTCTGGCACACCCACAAGCAAGCACGCTAACCTTTCCTCTACGCTTCTTCAAGATAAGAGGCAAGCTACGTGCAATCATAAATCAGCACATTCCTGCAGTGACTTGACTCCAGTTTCCCTTTAAGGTTTGTGTGGCTGTTATTCTTGATGTCGTTGCTCAAATGGTACTGAATTCAAATGAAGGGCTTTCTTTGAAACTTTTGATAGCATGCCAGTCCCTGAGATGATCGTTTTCACATTTTAGTGATTTTCTACTCGTGGCCTGGGATAGGCTCCAGCCTTCCTGCGACCCTGAAAAGGATAAGCGGAAGAAGCTGGATGGATGGATCAGTGACTACTGTGTAGCTTAGCTGATATAAATTGTGATTATGTGTTTACTAGCACCCCCTTGTGGGCGAACTGCAAAATGCAAGTCCAGAAACATTGATCACGCACGAGAACAGGTTTGTTTGTGTTACACACCTGCACACTGAGGGGGCACAGCAATAATGCCATCATCAAACTGCATGTAAAATCACCAAGAGTGGTTAAAATAAAAACAACCATTAAAATATGTGCTTTAAATTGCTTGCATCAACCTCCTCCTCCCCAATAAATGTTTAATTATTCTTGTAAGGCCTTTAGTGATTCTAAAAGCATCTGAGGAGTGAGACAATCACTCAGAGAAGTCAACTGTGATAATATAAAAGCAGCCGTCAAAGGATAATGAAGAAGCAGAACACATGCAGGTTTTGCTGTTATCTCAGTCATTCAGGATTTGAAGCCTCGTTTGATTCAGCTGCTTTTTCCTTCTACAAGATTTAAGATGATCGCTTTATTATCACACGACAGTGTTCTCTTAAATGATATTGCCTTTAGCAATCAGAACTTTAAAATAAATGAATTGTTCACTAGAGACAAAACACTTTCTCCCAATGAAAATCCACAAACATTTAAAAACGATATTTGAAAGAATAACTAAATGCATCCTCTGCATTATCCCCGCTGTGTGCATTTAAGAGCTGACATCTCCCTCAAGTCAAGTGAGTGCCTGGTGAAGCACATATTTTATTCATACTGTCGATACAGGTGAAATTCTCCAGCGTAAGCACTTGAACTGAGACCTCTCAAGTAGCACTGTCATGTCTCACACGTCCTATCATCATGTTTTACAGGTTAATCCGAACAGACAGACCATGTGACCTTTTTCTCTTTGGCATTTTCCAAAAAGCATCATTTTAAAGAGAAATCTTCATCTGCAACTATTGTTGCATCACAGTTGCCTGTAGAATGATCTTAATGTATATTTTTGCTGCAAGCAGATGAGCTGGCCAGTAATGCTGAAGGGACTAAGAATTAACATCTAATACTCATCTGTATTTAAGGCCGGCCTTCGTCTCCAGGGATTAAGATGCTCAGAGGAGGCCGATTTGCAAGCACTGCTGTTTGCTTGCGTGTGTGCGCACGTGTGTGTGTGTGTGTGTGTTTGTCGTTTTTAACTGCGTACATCTCGGCTGAGAGACAACATGGACATATCAAGCTGAAGTTTTTGCTACTTTTCAATAATATAGTGAAACAAACCCACTAACTGTATTCAGTAGTTTGATAAAGTTTTTGCGTGTTACCCATGTCGTGTCAAAATGCACCCCACACCGTCAGCAGATCAGATTGTACTGTAAAGTTTGAATGGGGATTGAAAAGTTAGACCATGCAGACTACAGCAGACTTTATTAAAATAACTCGCACCACTGCATGCAGCCCGCAGCCCAGCCAATGAGCAAACACTTGGACCAGAAACAGCCACTGACGTCAACACAATCATCTGAAATTACAGCAAAGCGCGGTGATGTGAGAGAACAGATTTCTATATTCCCTGAAAAGCCAGATGTAAAGGGGTCAGTTGAGTACAAACCATAATGGTTTGGTCAGATTTAGTCGCATTTGTTCATTATGAAAATTTATCTCAAATCTCCAGGCTTAAAAATACATAACAGGACACTAATGCAGGGAATCTAAAGCATCCTAGATTTCAGCCACACTCAAACGAAATATGAACACAAAATCAATGTTAGACAGAAAGCAGTCAGAGAATATTTAATTCATTAATAAACTGACAGAATTTAGGTTTAAAATTTTCATCTTGATCTTTTTTTTTCTGTCTGAGCACAGAAATATAGTGAAATATAGTATATTTGAACACTGGGGGAAAAGCCCCCAAAGGAGCATAATTTCATTTTATTCCCACTCACAGTGATGAGTGATTGCTTTGTGCTGCTGTTGGGGAATACTGGCCCACTGTCATAAGACACTGTATTATCAATATGATATGATTGACCCTAATCTGCCATTAAATATAAAAAAAAACACTTATTTTGCAAATTAGATCATAAATAAATGAGTGCACTTAACCTAATCACTATGAGCAATATCAGAAATCTTTAACCTGACACTTCACGAAGCCCTCCTGTATCACTCATTTACAGATCTGGGAGCTGTGTCTGAATTAGCACCTAAAAAAAAACAAGTTGCAGACAAACACTGACTCAAAAATTCACAAAGTGCCCAATACATTCTTTGCAAAACTCAAAAATAATTTAACCTCAGTTCAACCACACAAAACACCCCAATTCACCCCAAACCACATTTTACACACAGAAGACACAGACACGGCATAGACAAGTGCACGATATGTGGACAATAACATGGTCATCAGTGAGAGACAACATTAAGTCAACAGAGGGAGAACGTGCAGATATAAACTGTTATATTTAGAACTCTGCATTTTTTTTGTAGATCTGTAGTCAGTACGTTTATGCATACACATACATGAATTTGCAACATCAAAAACATATGCAAAATATTTACCACTGATAACTAGACTGGATTCTTTACTGCAGACAGAAGCACAACTGCCTGCTAGATAAACTCTGAAATTACTGTACATTCCCTTTATGACATTTTACATCTGCAAACTCCATCAAAGTTCGGTCCCAACTTTGGTTCTCAGAGTGGACGACCCCTCTCCGGCATTTTGGTTAATGACCGGCCTCCTGCAAAAGCTCAAATGTCAGTTGCGTGATGTGCTGCCATGCTTGCTGGATGTGGCGTGACTCTGTAGTGCGTGCGCAGATGGCAAAGCGCAGGACAAAGCGGCCCGAGAGCTGGCAAGGCACCAGATGGATCTCTCTGCTCTTAGTGATCCTTTTCAGCAGTTCCTGGTTCAGCTCATTGGGACCCTGAGAGGATGCAGCAAGGAAGGACTAAAGATCAAGTTGTTTAAATTTACACCATACTACTACTACTACTACTACTACTACTACTACTACTACTTGGTAATTAGGAGACTGTGTTAAAGTAATGTGTTGTATTTATGTTTGCAAGCTCCCATGCACAGGAAGCTCTGCTGTATATACACTTAGAAATGCACTGCTACCTTTTATCAGCAGTGTGCTTATTGTCACAAAATAATACCGTGGTTTTAACTGAACCATTTACTCCGCAGGTATCCCTGGATCACACCCAGGCTGTCCACGCTATTTTTCTAAAGCTGCCTCATTTGCACAATCAATGAAGAGACCGTCTGTTTTACTGCTACATCAGCTTTGTTTCTCTTTCTTCAACTTTGGCTACTGAAAATTATTAAAAGTAGTTCATCGTAAGTGCTGTTGTAAGGCTGTCATTTACTCGGAAAGTTGCCGTTTTAATAAGGCAGAAGTAAAAATGTTATTTTGACGCATGTTTTCAAATCTCACATTTGCCTGGTGAGGAAGAGCCAAGTGGTAATCAAGGTTTTTCCTTACAAGGCTCCTTCCTTTATTGGAGGATTTTAGGCTTCAAAAATTGTAAAATAAATAAATAAAATTGTGAAAAAACAAAAAACAAAAAAAAAACCCAAACATGGACCAAGTTCTGTTGTGACAAGAAAAAAGACAAGACCAAGTTTGGTGTGTATTTAACAACAAAAAAAAATTAAGCATTAAAACATTTGATTTGTTCAGCTCAGGTATTAAATGTACATCAATATGATGCTTTAATTGTTGTGTGCTGTGCTTGGTACAGCCATGTTATCAATACACTGGAAACTGAAAAAGTAGATTTTAAAAATATTAATAAATCCTTGACGATTACATTAAAGATAGTCACCCTCATACTGAACACTTATTCAGATTCAGATACGATTTAACTTCTTTTAATTTAAGCATTTTTTTTAATCTGTCTTGAATGGCTTTTCAAATGTCGCACATTTTACTTTGGTTTTTTTTTTTATTTCAGTAATTTCAGTCTTTATTTCCAAATCTTTGTTTAAATGTTTTATCATCCTTCAAACTGTTACAAAGACAACAGATGAAGCCCTTGTGAGCTAAGAAAGCTATTTGATTTTTTTTTAATAAAAATGATATGGTAGCAGGGTTACAATTAGAGAAACAGCTGAATCAATATATTACTTTGATTGTAGATTATGACAAATATGACAAAATAAATACTCAGGCCTGAATCTAAATGTAGTTTTTAAAGTAGAAATGTAAAAAAATCACATACTGTAGGGCTGTATGTTATGCCACATGAAACAAGATGCTAAGAGGTAAACCTCCTTTAATAATGGATCATACAGTAGATCTGTACTGCCGGGTGTTGTTACCTTGAGCCTGAAGCAGACCAATCCCAGGACAACGTCAGCACAGATCTCAAACCTTTTGTCTGCTCGCACCAGACTCTCAAACTCCTTGGCCAGGCCCACTTGCTGTAACAGAAGATGTAAATTATGTGTATAGATTCATGCACCGTATCCAGTGATGTACTGTACAAGCATAAAAAAGTACACCTGCAGTTATCTTTCACTTTTTATTTATGAATCTAGCATTTGCTTTAAAAAATCTTTCACCTTCAAACAACAGTAGCTGTAATTTGTATGTTTTCCACCAGGTGGCAGTGTTGTTTGTTACATAGAACAACGCTTTAGGCCAAATATATTGGAAGCCTTTTTCCTTTAGGTTTTTAAATTAAAACTCTTTTGCTTTCCTTAGCATTGCTTCATACTGTGAAGTAAATGTATTCATCAATAACAGAATTCATCTGATAAAACAAGCATGCAGTTTGATATTTCTCATTTTAGAAGAGAGTTCCTGGTGAGCTCAAATCAGACAAAATTTGGACTCAGCACCCATGAAATAGCCTTTATCAAAGTCTGCTCTCAAAATGTCATCTCCCTCATATTGATTTTTTTTTTTTTTTTAAACATGGCACTTATCAAAGATGCTCCTAAAGCACAACTTATTAATTTAAGATCAAAGACTCCAGTGTTGCATCCTGAAACGCTGCACTTCCCCGGCCGGTTCCTCTTAAATAAAACCAAAACTCGGGCATAAGCACACAACAACTGCGTGACCATCATCTTGTCTCATAAATCCCAACAGATAATCCAGCGTGACCGTGTTTGTTTACAAAGCTAAACTGCAGTGACCTCACTTCCTGTCCGGCTGCTTACTGTATCCCAGGCAGAACTTTTTATTAATACCCTGCTGTTTCAGACAGCTGCAGGGTTCGATGCTACTTCCTGCCACTTTACTTAAAATGGAGCATAAACACAAAACAGGCTGATTTGATTGACAGAGCAGACTGGAAGAAGAAGAAGAAGAGAGCCAAGCAGAGGTCACGCATCAAAAAGGCATGTGCAGGGTTGGGAAAGGAAATGTAGCTTTAAATAGAAGATACAGGCCTGACATACATGACTGCAGGGATAATTATGCTGATGAAGAGATAGATGAGGAGGGGAGGGCAATGATGGGACTTTAGTGGTAAGAAGGATTAGGAGCAGGGAGTTCTAGGAAGGAGGACAGTAATGGCATGTACCATAAAGGCATATGTGATTGCCTAAAGTGTTTTCTTTTCTTTCAGAAGTGATTGAGATGTAGAGAAGGAGGGGACCGATAAATGGAGATGACAAAGTGACGCAAGACACCACTGGCGCCACTGTCAGCACTATATTAATCTTTTTATAATTAATAATAATTATATTGAGGATAAGAAAGACATGTTAAGCAGAGTTGCAAAGCCTAAATTAGCACTACCACATTACTACTGCTTATAGCAGTCGATCTGTCATTTACATCGGCTCACACACATTTGGTGGAATAATTCTCAGTAATCTCTGCACTGCTTAATCAAATGTATGAAATCTATCCTTCCATTTTCCTCTGCTTATCCAATTCAAAATCACATATTTAAATTGCCTCAAATATGTGGTATAAATGTATATAGCTCAATAAATGACCCTATTCGCTCAAATTTTACTCATAAATACTGTGAATTTTGAGGAATCGTTATCTCAGACCACTCTTCGCATTCCCGTTTGTCAGTGCTGAGCGAGAGAGCTCTTTTTCTCGGCTGCTTACCTTGCGTATGTGAGCTTGCAGACCTTTGAGCCCATACATACGAAAGACAAACCACAGCTTCAGCGAGCGAAATCTCCTTCCGAGAGGAATCTGCCAGTGCTGTAGGATGGAGCGGGATCAGGAGAGTAGATATTGCCACAATGTTTGCATTGATTATGTTACAATTAATTATAGTAATAATAAATTCATCTCACCCTGTAATCCGTGACCAGTCCTGTTCATAGAAAACAGATAATGTTGTCATTGCATGTTCATTTTTTATATATATATATATATATATATATATATATATATACACTGTTGAGTGTTACACTAATAGTGTTCATTATTAATACAAACCCCTTCACACTACTAGTGTCTGCCAGCCTTTTCTGTTTTATAAGAGTCATAAGTATAATTGCTACATTTTCTAAACATGTTTGTGTGAATAGAAGAGAATGAAATTCCATAAGAACAAATGCGAGAAACAACACGCCACAGATCGCAACTTGCAGCAGAGCGCCGCTGTTTTTGTTTTTTGCTATTATCTCTGCCACATCCTTGATTGTCCAGGTGTTGCTGTCGCTGCGCTCACAGCGTCCAGCTCACTAATCACAGGTAGCTCATCTGTGCAGAATAGACGCCTGCGCTAGCCTGT
Source organism: Cichlasoma orientale (assembly GCA_034780415.1). NCBI lineage: Eukaryota > Metazoa > Chordata > Actinopteri > Cichliformes > Cichlidae > Cichlasoma > Cichlasoma orientale. The sequence goes on from JAVDPK010000688.1 coordinate 475,351, forward strand.
GCTAATAACCACTAATTAGATTGAAGAGTCCAGATTGTATGAGCATCACTGTAAGGGGCCTCACAGTGATGGGAGGCGCTGCAGCTCTCAGTCTTTCTCTCTGTGTGCTTGACAAGTAAATTATAGTGAAAATCTGAGCCCATCTGCAGGCCACAGGAGAATTTGCACAGACACACAAAGATGACGCAGATACAGAATCACGCTATGGGAGATTCTTTGGTTAAATCTTTACCATTTTTTTCTTTTTATCTAAATCTCCGAGACAGGACTGTAGTATACTGACGGAATTAGGACACAGGTACTGTCGACTTCAGGTAAGATTAAATAGACAAATATTTAAGCTGGTGTAAACAAGCTCTCTTCACCCACAGTCTCAGTCCCAGGTCTACACCCAAAGCTCACTGACTAGCTCAGATCTTTTCAGAGGAAATAACTACCTGATTCCTGGTTTTCATGCTTCAGGTAAAGTGGCTCCATTTTAAAGGCTCCAATGATGTCTGCTCTCTCCTTCACCCTGTGGATGGGTATCGACAAGACAAAAACATCTTACTACATCATTAAACTCTAAAAACAATATCCATCCATCCATCCATCCATCCATCCATCTTCTTCTGCTTATCCTTTTCGGGGTCACCGGGAGGCTGGAGCCTATCCCAGCTATCACAGGGCCAGAGGCAGGGTGCACCCAGTACAGGCCGCCAGCCTGTCGCAGGGCTTATCCAAAAATCACGCCATTCAAAAACATTTATATCAAAATTGGGTGTTTTACTTTACTTACTTTCTGGGGTCACTCACAAAAGATTTTAAGGAAAACTTCACTTTCATTCATCAATGAGTTGCAAAGTGAATATATGAAATAACAAGACTTTAAAATGTCCTTTCCTTTCCTTGCCATTAGAGCTGGGTATATTGAAAGGAAATCAGCTCATGCTTTCTTAAACAGTATCGTTGAGATTTGATGCACTGGCTGTTACAGACAGAATAGAGTGTGTCTGCTCTAAGTACTGTAGTTCTTGTCTCTAGTCAAGCATTATCCACAGGATACAGGACGGCACCATGATGTGACAGATTTTCTCCCACTTTATGACCACAGCACAGCCAAACATCACACTTCCTCCTTCATGCTTAATAAATGAATTCATCAAGTGATTTGCAGGTATGATTTAATGAGGCTGAGAGTTAAGGAGAGCTGCACTTGTCTTGTTGCTCAGCTGTGCACCTGCAGCTCCCACTTCTCTCTTTTTTTTTTAAACTTCTCTTTCAGCTTCCTCAGTTTTGTCCAGGCATCACTGTCTGAAATCTTCAAGTGAAGAAAACCTCTTTAATCAGCACTACTGTTTTCAGCTGTGTTAACATAATTGCAAAGGGGTTTTTCTAATGATTAATTAGACTTTTCATATGGTTAAGTAGTAGCACAGTCATATTATTGCAATGCTGAAGTGGTTACTGAAAAGGGGCCTCTCTAAGCGTATGTAGATGTTACTTATAAAATCATTGTGTGTTTATCTTTCAATACAAAGAAATCTAAATTTCACATAATATACAATATGTCTAGCACACTAGTTGAGCACCCTGTGGGTTTGTAGTACCCACAGGGCCGATGTGCTTTCACCGTGGCTATGGAAGTTCTTCCTAACCTGATAACTTCTATTATCCTATAAAAATAATAATAAAATACAGCAATACTTTGGCTTTCTCTGTGTGCACGAATCATCATTCTAATGATTCTAAGTATCCCAAAAATGCTTGATCAGGATATAATCAAATCTAAAGGGGTCTAAAGGGGTTTTCAGCATTCACTGTAAAATACTTCTATCAGGCCAACAGTTTAAAGACCACAAGTATAGTTTTTTACAGGACTTTTGATGATTGGCATCTCGTGTTCCTTAATCACAGTTACCTGTGATGGAGTTGCGTTTCTGGTGTTCTCTTTGATGTTTTTAAATTCCTCTGTTTTTAAAATAGCTGTAAACTTTCTAACGTTTTAATAATTTCCATGTTTGTATAAATATGAGATTTTTGATGTGTTCTAAGACATTTACACCCCACACAGGACGTTTTATTGTATAGGGTCTTTTTAATGGCTATAAACAGTGTCAGGCAACTAAAATAGAAGGCTCACTTATTGGTAATATTTATAACAATGTCAGCAGTAAGAGACTAAGAGAGGGGCAGTGGACAAAAAAAAAGAAAAAAGTTTTTTAAGATCCTCTTCCTCTAACCGCCTGTTGAGGTTTCAACTTTTTCCATCTTGTGAAGCACACGTCTCGTTTTGTGGATGCTGACAGAAGAGGCAGGTGGAAGGCGTGGGTCTATTTTTACTGTGCAAATGACTGAGGTGTAGATGGATATCAGTGGTCATTGTTTCTTTAGGGGAGCGCGTGTCACTGTTAAGGTAGACTGGCAAATATTCTAAAAACAAAAACCAGCGCTGGATACTATAAATGGCGCGGGTAATCCTCCCTTTGTTACCCAAATAATACCTGTATAAATATTGCTACTGTTATATCTGACGTGTGTTAGGGATCTTACCACATCGCGGAGCAGTCAAAGTTGACTAAAAGCCACTTGTGTGGGTTGAAGTTGAAAGAGTCTGCAAACTTTAAAATAAACAACAACAAATTAGTGATGAAGCTGCACTGTTGAATTTTTCACTCGCATTCATACAGACTAAAATAAATGTGACCGTATGATATCAGAGGATTCACTAAAGTTTGAATAATGCAGGTGGGGAGGGGGGAAAATGTTAAAAGTGTGTTCTCGCAAAACATGCTCCCCAATCCACGTTTATTTAGCGTCACTGATGCAAAGAAAATCCTGTCACCAACAGTATTATCTGCACTGAAGGTGTCACAGTGTATTTGAAATGCAAAAGAGGAAGATCCAGCCACTACGCTTGCAGAATACACTGGAAATAACCCTTTCCTGGCAAGGTTTATTCAAAGAGAGACAAACCAGTCCTAATCTGCTCTTATCTTTTTGTTGGCTATCTTCTGTAATATCCTTTTCTCTACCTCCACAAATGCAATAAGACAGCACAGAGTGACAATGTGATACAAACCCCTGGCTGACAGTTGCCATGCTGACTGATTCAATGGGGGGGTGGGGGTGGGGGGGGGTGACTGCCTGCTCGCCCGTCATTCATATCCTAGCAACCATCGCTTCAGCAGGGCTGCTCTCTCATCCAAAAAAGGACTGGGCTTCTTCTTCATGCCCTCATCCAGTCATTTTTCATTGACCTCGTAATGCTTCAAACTTATGCCACACAAATATTGTACCGTAAATGAATTCTGGCTATTGTTACACGCACCTTAAATACATTTGAGAAACTTTTCCACCCTCATGTCCTCTGAACCTTTCTGCCAGTTACATTTAAATAATATCAGAACCTCAAACACGATAATAATTTGGAAGAAAGTGTGTTACCGGCACAAATCCAAAAGCAACACAGACGACAGCCAGTGAGAGAGAGGATGAAACAGCAGTTGGCCCTTTTACAGTTAAGTCAGTTTTCTCTGTCTCCACACCAACATTGTTTGAACTTGTGTGTCTAATAAACAGTGATATATAAAGGTCCAACGCTGCCTCAGGAAATTACTCTATCCTTATCTCTGTGTCTCTGCACAGCTTGGGGAGCAACAGCTGCCTCGGCAGCCTCAAAAGGCAGATTGATGCTCAGCGGTTTATGCTGATTGTTCGGTCTAATACTCCGTCCTGCACGCTTCCTCCCTGACATTAACGCTATGCCCTTTTCAAACAGTATACGGTTGGAGTTTCCTTTCATAGATGTAATGGCCGATATGTCACGTGCAGGTTCAGCACCACCTAAATTTTCTGACCACAATTAAACCACATTAATCACACGGAACCACATTAGTCGTGTCCGACACACGCCGCACTGGGAGGATTAAAGTTAAAATGCTGCAATCTGATTATAGAATTTTCATGAGGAACTAAAGCGCCATATGAACATGATTTGAAAACACATTTTTTTGGAAAGCTCTCACCTCGACGCCATTCAGTAAAGGTCTGAATTCGGGACAGATGAATGCACTCCCAGCATATGCTGCATCAATGTGCATCCACATATTTTCTTCGTTACCTGGACAAGAAAAAAAGGTTCTACAAGTTTATAAAACGACGCTGTTTGTCAGCCTGTTTCCAACAATCTGGGGGAGGAAATCTTATTGTATAAATAACTGTAGACACATATACTGTACTGGAGCATCATAAAAATTAACAGACGTTATTCGGAAGTCCATTTTTTAAATATTTTAAACTGTGGTTTCCTCTGCATTTCTCTTCTAAACATCCTGGTCTTTATTAAATCAGAGCCAGTCACAGTGTGCTTGTAAGGATTTACTTGTGTGCTATAAAACAAATTAAGCCAGCAGAGCTCTGCTGTCCTTTTCTCTTTTGTGAAACAAAGAAACTGAGTGTGCGTGGCTGCGACTTGTTGACTCACATAAGGGCCCCAGCTCAGTGAGGTGATCAAAAGCACAAGATGGAGTGGTGCCAAGCGTCGCACAGAACTGAAACATACATAGGCAAATTATGGACACCCAAACATGCCATTTTCCATTTTCACTGTCGCATCACAGATTACATCAAAATAATTTTGTCCAAGAAAACAGCTGCTGTAACGAACTGCTTTTATCTCATTTCTTAAACATAGATCAAAGGCACGAGTGTCACTTCTGACACGCTGAGGATTCAGAGCTGCTGGCCCACTGCAGCCTCACTGATATTGTTCACTGATAGTGATCTGCTGGTCCAGATGAGCCAGGGATTATTGTCCTTAACCAGATAGACATACATTATGTTCAACAGAAACAATGTTATCCTTCAGCAGAAGCCTCAGGCTGCGTGCAGCTGCATCACAGGCTAATTGTATCATTGTGGCTAACAGCTTACTCCCTTGTTGCTCAGCTGGTTTTAAGGTTTAGTTGCAAAAACAATTTTTGATTCCATGTTAAAGTTAACAATATTTTTTGTTGCTGTGTGCATCTGTCTGCGTGACAGTTAAATGAATGAACGTTGAGTTTTGTCTTTTCCTACATAGAAAGGGATGAGTCCAGCTGCTTTGTCCTCCTCCACCATCTTCTGAAGCATTTCCTTTCCGACCGCATAGTGCTCGTCTGTAGGCACCTTCCTCATCATGACTGCTCCAATCAGAGCAGCACGCTCCACTGAAGAATGAGCCTGAGGAGGAAAGAGATCCAACATATGTGAGAACTTAATCAAGGTGTTAGAACACAAGGTCTGCACCTGCTCCTTTGAGGAACAGCATAAACCTCCCACAGCTAAGTTCATATTTATGGATACTAAATGATTTTATGTGATTATTCTGTAGGGAAAAGGTTAAAGTACTTGTTGGGTCTCATTACAAATGTAGACCATCAGCTTATTAAAATGAATCCTACATTGGTCAAATACGGAGCATATTTAAACAGCAAAGCATTTTAAACTGCAGCGTATAAAGTCAAACATTATTGTCTTTCAGTCAGCTACTAACCATACATACCACAGTGTAGTTAATACTATTCAATTTATGCTGAAAAAAGTAAGTTACAGATGCAAAAGATGCAGATTTTTTTTTTCATTTTGTTTTATTTTTGGCTCAATCAATTCTGAATTATCTACCAGATATTACCACTAAACAAATAACTATTTACGTAGGAAAAGCATATGTTGGACGCTGCTCTTGAACAGCAGTAGACAAAAAAATCACTCAACTCCCTGCAAAGGTCTGCGTGGCCCTCAGGCAACTCACTAACCCAATCACAAAGTCAGCCTGGTATTAAACCTGATCAGAGCTTGCTACTGCCTGGCTGACCCTCTGCCTTACTAGATTACTGTTACTGACGTGACCACTGACATCACATGGACTGCTCTTTAACTAGGTCTACTTACAGAGAATCTTTATTGGTAATGCATTTCATTTATCTTCATGTCACTATTGTGTGACTTAATATATCTGCAGATACTGAGCTTTAAGGTCTTGTGTCGTATAGAAAAGCTAAAAAAAATACTTTGTATAAATTTAAACGCTGTGACTGTGTTTCTCCACAATTTTAATAATAATCTGTTAAATAATAAAATAAACAAGCAAACAAAAAAACTGACATGAAACTAAAATCAGTCATTTTGATCAAATCAGACAAATGAGAGAGTTCAAGATTCGCCTTGAATAACACATGAAGGAGACTGGAATGATCTTTTGTTCTTACTTGCTCAGATGTGTATGCCACCAGCTTGGAAAGGATTTCAGACTCAGATTTTTCGGAGTTGGTCGCCTGAATCCTCCTGACTGCTTTACAGCGGGCAGCGAGCAAAGACATCAGGGTGGCCTCACTGGCAGTGCCCTGTTGGAGAATTAAGGAGGTTGTGAAGCAAAGCTTTACTGGACTGTAGTTTTTTAAGAAAATATTTGAGAATGCCAGTCATCCTAATGTTTACAGTGGACTGTTGGGGGCTTGTTTTTATTGGTTAACAAAGATAGAGCTGATACATGTCATCTTGTAAAAAATTAGGCAGTGTTCAGTATGTTTTAGCTTCTTTGCATAGGGTTCCAGTGAATTTTAATATTCTTTTTAAAATTCTTGTTCTCACATGCAGAGCAGTAAATGGCCAGGCTCCATAAATTGAAATAAAAAGAAAAAATGTAATTATACATATAAGTTTTTGTGCTGTTGGATAGTCCCTTCATGTCTTTAGCTCAGAAAAAATTGTTGTTTGGAAACGTTGTTCCTCATCAACCGCCATGCTGATATAGTGGCAATTGTTTGAGCTAGATAGAGTGAAGCATGACTTCTGAGGTGTGTGGAGGCATTATCGCAAGAAAATCAATGAAATGTTCAAATCATCCAATCAATACGCCCAAATCACCAGACAGACTTATATCAGCCGTGTTTATTAAGCTTTTTTCATTTAGGAAATCTCTCTGGATATAACTCAAAGGGCTGAGTGTGAGGGGTGAATGTGGCAGAGCGTCATACAGTATCTCTCTATATGTAAACAGTAGAGGGGCTTGTAAAATGATTGTTATACTGTATAAAGGATAACTGACTATATCAGTCAGATCTCTGCATAGAGTTTGGACAGGCTTAGAAACATTGACTGAAATGCAATTCTGCATTTTTGGAGTTGGAATGAGAGATTTTCAGTTAAACACTAGAGTGTTACGGTCATCAAAGCAGCTTGTGATCTAAAGTGAGGCTTGGTTGAGTGTGATTTTACAATTTTGGACATCTTGGCTACGGGTCAAAAACTAGATATAGGAAAATCTGTATGAAAGGGCAAGTTATTAATGTAGGCTTTCACCAGAAGCAGTGTTTTAGGATACGAAGGTGGGAATGCTAACCAATCATATGTGGAGTCTTGCAAAGGTGCTGAATTTTTTTAGTTGCTGGTTCATGGGTTTTGATTATTTTGAGACATTGTGCAATTTCATCTTGGAGGAGTTTAAAAACTTTCTGCCAGTCAGGTGATCACATACCTCATAAAAACTGCATTTGTGAAAAGGGTTTTTAGATAAAAGTTCTTGCAAAGTGCCACAAACAGGCAAGGGTGTGTGTGCAATTATGGCTAGGAGTCAGGCCACTCATTTCTTATGAGATAAATGGTATTGAGAGTGCTGCCACTTTAAGATCACTTGAAATTTTGAATTGGTACAAGCTGACATGCCCATAGATGTGAAGCTGGAACTACCTGTAGAAAGCATTTCTTTCATTTTGGAAAATGACTTGGCTGCCAGTGACAGCACGTGTAAAAAAAAAAAAAATTAATATGAGGCACTGTGGAAATCACATTTCTCTGTTAGGCTATGGGACCAGATCTGAATGCACCGACTATCCTAATTGTTAAATGTATCAAGTTTAAAGATTCTGATCTTTGATACATTTTGTATTCTTCTTTTATATTTCTGTCACCATTTCCTTTGATCATTTCTGCAACTGAAGTAGGCAGCATTTGATTGGTCCATTTTGAACTGCAGAAGACTTAAATGATGCATCAGTTTTTTTTATGTGAGCGGGCACAGAGCCGAACTGAACTGAGTGAAATGAATTTAATTCATTTCCTGTGTTTCCATTTCCACTGCATCAATCTGCTAGTTAGCATTTGTGAGTTAGTATTTATCTCATAAATGTACATTATTCCACCGTTGTCTGATATTCAATTAGTCGTGAAGCATTGCAATCAGTGTCGCTGATAAAATAAAATAAAAAATATATATATATATATATATATCAAAACCAACATAGCACTGAGTCTGGATGTCTGATAGATTATGTTATTCCAGTGACAGCTTTGAGGATCATTAAAAAAATCTCGTTGATTAAAATGAAAAATTTGTCCCTTTGGTTGCATTTTTGTTTATTTTGGTATTTCTGATACAAACTCCAGTGCATGCAGTTTGAATCAAAACAAATGCAGACAAAGAGTAACATGAAGAATGACTTTTAAACTATTGGTGATCCCGAGTATGGCCCAATCAACATATCTGAGACAATCAGGCTTTCATGGAATTTGACCAAAAAGAAAAGCCATTTGGAACAGACAATAAAAGAGAACCTCGATCTGTTCTCAAGTGTACTTCCTGCTCATTCTCTCCTTACAAATCACTACTGTGAGATAAATAAGCATGAGCATTCGATAGGGTTTGATGTACCACTGCTAAAGATGACGTGTGCAGCTTTAAGAATTTAATGTACAATAGCCTCTCTCTCTCTCTCTCTCTCTCTCTCACTTTTTTTACTTGAGATATTAGTTAATTAGCATCTGTAATCTTTTAAAGTACTATTTTTCTCTGCCATCAAAGTCTCATGATTCACACAGGTTAGAAAGGGAACTCTAAGGTCACAAGAGGGTTTTTTTTTAACCATCCCATTTCCCCTTTGTGCTGGTATAAGGTTTATAATAATAGGTTGGCAATGTGCTGTCACAACACCCATTAGCCCTGCTGCAGTGAGAAGAGCCCCATTCGTTGCCATAGTGAGCCGGTAAGCCGTGCTAAAAAAGGAGAGAGGCAAGACAGAAACAAAAACATAGATGAGCCAGATGAGCACGCACACATAAACACGCCCTCACACTCAGGCGGCCACAATAGAGGCATGAAATGATCTGTCATCAGAGTGCGCTCTCAGGCTCCACCATTCAACATCCCATTAACACACACACGCGCGCGCATAGAGTGTATCCTCTGCTATTGCTTCTGTATTTCTGTCAATGGAACACCAAACTAATGCTTGGCCTTTTTCCGCACGAAACAATCCTAGCACCATCGCTGTCATCCCTGCCTGCCTGTGGATGACACATTAAAAGGCAATTTCCTGCCAATTTTCTGCTGGGTTGAACCAGACAGAGACAGAGACAACGAATCAATAGAGTATAAGCTGGTGATGAATATGAGCACAGGGGCAACCAGATTATTTGGATATATATATACACCTTCAAAGTCAAACCGCCCCCAAACTTTTAGAAACTGTGGAAACAGAAATAGGGATAAAATTGTAAATTTGAGCCGCAGATCTTCAGACTAGTGCAAAAGTGGGTGGAAGCTGGTTTGACTCCTTGATAGTGGCAACTCTCCCTTTGCTTCAGAAGCACACCAACATAGTAAAATAAGTGTTTGACTAAAGCACACAAGCAGTAAGCACACACAAATGACCCTTACCTGAATGACGCCTCCTCCACGGCCATGTGTCCCAGCTATGAAACCCTCAGGCAGCTCCAGCATCTTCCCGAGCCAATCCAACATCACCGTCTCCAGCTCGGTGCAGGCTGGGCTGGCAGCCTGAAACCACACGGCCGAAATACCGCTGAAGATGTCAAAACTTCTGAATTTGCATATAGACATGAACTAGTTTTGAAACACTGAGTCAGATACAGAGACACAGAAAAAGTGTTACCCAGGAAAATCCAATGCAGCCAATAGCTCCACAAAGCATGTCAGCCAGCATGGCGGGGTAAGAGGATGCTGCTGGGAAGTAAGCAAAGAAGTACGGGCTGTGCCAGTGGGTGACCTGAAAAAAACATAAACCATTCTGAATAATTCTTCACTGGGTTATGAAAATTATTATTATTATTACTATTATGACCCGCTAAATGACCACCCTACATGGCACAAAAGATCACCTGAGCTTTCTATCCTGGAACCAACCTTTTAAAGAATTGAAGCTTTAACCAACAAACACTCATATCCAGGTTATCTACTAAATTTAAATTCCTCCACCAGGATTGCTTAGAGTTGTCTACAGTACAAACAAACACATCCGTACACAATACTGTGTTTATCAGCAAAACAGAAACATTGGTCAGCTCACCCCTGGCATTATGACTCTCTCGACATCTTTTATAACGTCCTCGAAACTTTCAGGCTCCAGTGGGGCCTCAGTGGGGATTAAAGAGCGAAGATATCCTGGTTCCAAATCTGGGTAGACGGGTCGCTTTTCTATGTCTTCTAGATAGTCGGCCACATAGTCTACCATCTCCTTGCCTCTGCGTCGAAATTCTGCTGCATCCATGGTACAACTGTAACACAGCACAGACACACTTTACTTTTCAGGCAGTTTTGTTGCTGTTTAAGCTGCTTGTATGTGGTTTTTGTATTTAAAAAAATTAGATTAATTCAAATTTAGATACTGCAGATCAGACAAAAAAAGAAAAGAACAGCTATATTAGTGCACCCAAGTTTAACCTTTGATCTTGTGGTAAGTCTGAGGGGATATTTATGGACCAAGTCATGTCCTGAGTGTTTGATTATGTGCCATAAAGTTTACAATTATACTTAGTCACTCATTAAAAATATAGAACTATATTTTACACACACACACACACACACACACACACACACACACACACACACACACACACACACACACACACACAC
>JAVDPK010000688.1:504969-520276 GCA_034780415.1 Cichlasoma orientale
CAGACTATAAAAGCACAAATGTACCCTCATCTGTTCACACACTGCTATTCTCTTGAATTTTTAGTCAACTTGAAATGATATTACCCCTGCTGGAATAGCAACTCCAGTACTAGGGATGTGCACGACTAGTTGACTAATCATCACTATTGTCACTCATCAGTACCAGACACACTAGTCTAATTATTAAGAATTTAATTAATGCCAAATGCCGGTAAATTGTTGTCCTAAATGTTATGCAGCTACCAGATGGAGCTACAGTCCTGACATCTCTATAGAAAAATGCTACGACTCTGTTACAGACCTGAAATTTTTAATAGGCCTAATATTATTAGTTATTTTAAAGGTAAAGAATGAGATCGCGGCTGCAACTAAGAAATTAGTCACAAGGAACATCCCTAGTCCAGTCGGCCAGGTGGAGTCTTTGCCAAGCCGATTCTGGCCCCTAGGCCTTATGTTTGACACCCCTGTCATACCATATACCTTTGCAGCTTGCACTGAAATTTATTTTGCATTTCATAGGCACATCTCTGAGATGGTTTTGCTGCTCAATGAAATTTGATTGTAGCGCCTTTTCAGCAGAGGCCTCTCTTCTTCATGAAGCCGTCTTTTCTTCTTTGCTGGGGAGAAGCTTCTCTTGCGACTTAGTTCGATATTAACTTCAAATATCTTTCTTTTCAGAGCAAGCTTGATGTGAGGACTGGTGGATTCTTGGCTAGCATGCACTGGCTCCTGGGTGCGTTCATGGTTGAGACTCGGGATGGCTTCCTCTTCGTCAGCTGCTGAGTTTTTCTTTATCTTCACAGCCACCATCTCAGGCATTTTGTAACAAGAAACCTGCGTCTTGTAAGGTGTCGATGAGTTCAGGGATGTTCAAAGTTTTTGTCAAAATAAGATGTTTAGAAGTTCAAACTACGAGCTCTGATGTTTGTTGTTTACAAATGAAGGACAGTGAAATGACTTAAGATTCTGCTCTGTACTGTAAGTGTTGGCTTAGTTCTAGAATTCCTTTGTTTAACAATCATTCTATGGAACTCTCAGCATGCAGGCTGCAGCTCCATGAGGAAATAATATAACAGATAAATATGCTGCAGAAATAAGTTTGTTTTCGTTTGTTTTGTTTCAGTAAAACACTCGTTTATTGGTCAATTCAACTCATACTGCCAATGCTTAAAGTTACAATAACAAAAAATTTGGCCAAAATAAAAAGAAATTCAGCACAAAATAAGCATTTTCCACTAGTATTTAGGTATTGGTGAATCCAAATTGCCCATAGGTGTGAATGTGCATGTGAATGCTCTGTCTATCTGTGTTAGCCCTGCGACCCCTAGGCCATGGTGGTAGAACTGTTGCCTCTCCCTGTGTTCTCCCTGTGTACTCCAGCTTCCTCCCACAGTCCAAAGGCATGCAGTTAGTGGGGTTAGATTAATTTGTGATTCTAAATTGCCCATAGGTGTGAATGTGAGTGCAAATGGTTGTTTGTGTCTCTATGTTAGCCATGCAGCAGACTGGTGACCTGTCCAGGGTGTACTCTGCCTGTCACCCTATGGCAGCTGAGATAGGCTCCAGCACCGTCTTGCAACCCTGAAAAGTATAAGTGGAAGAAAAGGGATGGAATTGCAGGGAATTTTATATATCAGACAGACAGTTATGTGTATTTAAGTCTCTACTGTGACGTTTATGTGCATGCTACCTAAGGATTTTAGTCATAACTGAACCTCATGGGTAGTTGCTGTAGAGGGCTGTATTGATAGATGTTAACTACACATCTATTAATAAAATTGTAACGTCACAGTGAGGAAACAGTTTCATTTTCCTGGGTATCTGTATCACATTTGAAATTCTAGTATTGTGACAACCCTACATTTGAATGTTTCTTGATTTTAGACTCGTCGGTTAGTCCAATTCTTTTTTCCGTTAAGAAATTATTTGCTAGGAACATCCCTAACCAGTACTTCTTAAATTTAAATCTCTGTACAGCAGCACTCTTTGAGCCTCACTGTAGTAAGAACTATAAAGATTTTTTTGAAGTCATAACATAAAAATGACTCGAAACGCCAATGGTTTCTGTCTAAAGCCATTTTCATCTCTTTATACAGAGAGCTGGGGGGGGGGGGGGTATTCTTGTATCCCTTTGACTTGCTGCCTGCGTTTTCACCAGTGGACCAGAGGGTTGCTTCCCTGCGCCTTCATGCCGGGGAATGGGTCCTGAGCCTTTGCACTTATGCGCCAAATGACAGTTCAGAGTACCCACTCTTCTTGGAGTCGCTGGGCGGGGTGTGCTTGAGTGTGCTCCATCCGGTGACTCCATCGTCCTACTGGGAGACTTAAATGCTCACAATGGCAATGACAGTGAGACCGGGAGGGGCGTGATTGGGAGGAATTGCCTGATCTGAACCTGAATGGTGTTTTGTTATTGGACTTCTGTGCAAACCACAGTTTGTCCATAAACAAACACCATGGACAAACATAAGGAGGTCCATAAGTGCACCTGGACCAGGACACCTAAGGTCGCAGGTCGATTTTGTAATCATACCATCAGATCTGCGGCCGAATGTTCTGGACACCCGGGCGAAGAGAGGAGCTGAGTTGTCAACTGTTCACCACCTGGTGGTGAGTTGGATCAGGTGGCAGGGGAGGATGCTGGACAGATCTGGCGCACCTAAACGTACTGTGAGGGTGTGCTGGGAACGCCTGCAGAGGCCCCAGGCTGCGTTATCTTCAACTCCCACCTTTGGCAGAACTTCGACAGCATTCCGAGGGAGGCTGAGGACAGTGAATCCAAATGGACCATGTTCCGCACCTCCATTGTTGAGGCTGCCGCTCAGAGCTGTGGCTGCAAGGTGGTTGGTGCCTGCCTTGGTGGTAATCCACGAGCCAGATGGTGGTCACCGGAGGTGAAGGGAGCCATCAAGCTGAAGGAGGCGGCCTATCAGGCTTGGCTGGCCTGTGGGCCTCTGGAAGCAGCTGACGGGTAACAGTGATGTTGGATGAGAAGGCCTGGCTCACAGTCTGCACTATAATTCATCCCAAAAGTGTTCTGTCAGGTTGAGGTCAGGACTCTCCACAGGCCAGTCAAGTTCGTGCACACCAAATTGATCCAACTATGCCTTTATGGACCTTGCTTTGTGCGCTGTGGCACCATCATGCTGCAACAGAAAAGGGCCTTCCCCAAACTGCTGGAAGCACAGGATTGTCCAAAATGTCTTGGTAAGCTGAAGCATTAAGATTTCCCTTCTCTGAAACAAAACCCAGAAATACATTTTCTTCTCCAAACTTCACAGGAAGCACAATTCAGTCAAGTATGTAACGACTGCCAGATTAAGACTCCACATAAAACCTTTTCACTACTCCAGCGGCATTTTACTTTATAGCACTCCATCCAATGTAAGACTTGCATGCAGGTGCTCAACTATGGAAACCCATGCCATGAAGCTCCCAGAGCTCAATTTTGGTCCTCATGTTAGTGACACAGGTGATTTGGAAGCAGTTATTCAGTCAGCAGGGCATTAGTGACTCATGTTCAGTGCATCTCAGCACTTCGAGACCCACTCTAACATTATGTGGCTTTCACTTTGCAATAATACCACTCAGAGTTGATGGTGGAATATCTAGAAATTTCATAAACTGACATGTTGCAACAGCAGCAAACATGACCCATGTTTGTAAAGGCAGGCTGCATGTCTCTGGGCCTGATTTGATAGACCTGTAGGGTGAGACTGAACCAAACACCTGAATTCAGTGATTAAGAGATGTGGCCTAATACCGTTGTCCATTTAGTGTATACAGTATATTACCCAGGACAGGGGATAGAGTTACTCAGATTCTGATTCAAATCACTGTGTTAACCTATTACAGAACTCTTGATGGGTTATTTTAATATGTATAAAAGGGAAGTTTCTCTTCATAAAGACAAACACTGTCTTTTTTATATCAATGTATTAATGTTTTATTCTAATTACAATAAACAGAATATATCAGTCCCTTATTTGTACAAAAATACCTGAAAAGGTTACAATTAGGATTTTATCAGCCATTAAACTATTTACAGATTGAAGCAAAGCACATTATGAATACAGGAGCTCTCTCTTACAAAAAGAGATAAGTTGCTGTTTTCTGTTTTGCATTCCCTGAAATACACAATAGTTTATATTTATATATATATAGATTTTTTTTTCTTTTTACTTTTACTCATTTGTACAGCCATGTTATCTTGCATTGTGACAATGTTATGAAAATGGACAAGAGCCAGAGTAGATCGCTCCACCTTTGCAGAATAAGGGCCAATTCACTTTGTGCTCCAAAAGCATAGCAAAACTGCAGCTGAAAAGAAAAGCATTCATTCCCAACAGCTTAAACCAGATTGAGAGTGCAGGTTTTTTTTTGTTTTATTATTATTCATCAAGTACTTATCAAATTGCAAATGTGTGTGAACAGTAGCTCTGCCATTGGTCCACATCTTAGACCTAGCTAGTGCACAGGATCTGATTTTGTGGGGGGGGGGGGGGGTCGTCATCAGAGGCACCATCTGTGGATACAAGTTACTCGACTACTAAAGCTGACACTATGCTCCAATATACACTTTTCTGATCTGAGTGTCTATTTGGTGTAATTGCTTCAAAAATTCCTATAACTGGAGCTTTGATTCAGCTCAGGCAGCCAGACAAGCATTTCAGGCTTTTTTAAAAACAGTTTAAACAATAATATTAAAAAAAAAACAAAATGCACTAAATATATTCTGTAACTACTGGTTCTATTCGGTTTTCTCCACATATATTTTTTCAAGTAAACACAAGCAAATGGGTGGTGCACATAATGGAGAAAAGTCTCAGCTTAATGAAACTACAATATCTGTCGCTTTGTACATGAAGTTCATCATCATCCTGTACTTGAAGTCTTTCAATAGACCAGCAATTTTAACATGCTTCAAGTCTGCCCTGAGCAACCCGGATACATTCAGTTCAGTTAGGCAAAAATATCAATAACCCTTATTTATCTACGTTATCCACGTGTTCACTAATTTAAATTTGAATTTTGGGTTTTGCATTCAATGTTCTCTGTGAAGGGTTTTATGCAAAATGCAAACCCACGCTTAGAAGGCTCCCTGTTTTGTCCCTCACATGGCAACATCTGCTACATTTCAGTCAGTCTTATCGGGGGGGGGGGGGGGGACTTAGTTGAGTAATATGAAAAAGCTCCCTCAGCAGCTTAGGATGACTTCCATCAACTGGAAAACACTTTGTGGGAAAAATTCAGATTCCTCCAAATCTCTGCAAGTAAAACATCAATGAGAGACTCCCCACATACACACAAATCATTAAAATAAAAAAATAAAAGGAAAAATAAAAAAGAAGCATTCTTTATCTTTTTTCATTCTTAAAAAGACGTCAGTGATGTAAGCCATCTAATAACAGTGCTCTAGCATGGTTAGAATTACATGAAATTTCAATTCCTTGTTGCATTTTTAAGGGGAATAAAATCTTACAGAGGAAAATGTGACAATGTTTCACTGTGTCTGAGGGGTAATTGTTACTCTTTTATAACTAACCTAAAAAAATTTGCAGATTTCTACAACTCCTTTTTAATGGCAAGGTGTTTGAACAGTGAAATAAGAATTTCGACCTCTACTTGACTGAGTTTCCCAAAAACATTTGTGGATTTATTATTTAAGTTCATGTCTACGGTTTTATATTTAAAGGTCACCACAAAAAAGAAAAGAAAAAAAGAAGCCAAAATTAGAGGTCTTAAGGGCATGTAAAAAAAAAATAAATAAAAAAAATTAACAGATCTGGGAGAAATTGCAGAACTGTTAAAGGAAAAGAAAAAAAAAAAAAAGGACCAATGCTTTGGGAAAACTGCGTTTTCCATTTTCAGTTTTACAACGTTGGGCATGCCATCGTTTGGAATGACAATGTTAACACTACGCAGGTCAGTGTGCTTTAAACATCACTTCATAACAAACTGATGACAAATCATTGTTGAATAATCAAAATTAAAAAAAAGAAATATCAATATAGATCATGCCATTACAATTATATTAATCACACTGGGTCAATAGATTCATTGTAATGACAAAAAAAAACAAAAACAAACAAAACAAAACAAAAAAAACAGTACTGAACAGCGCTGAGAAAAAGAAATCTAAAAATTTCAAGTAATCAGTCATATCCAGATAAATAAATACATTTTGCTGCAACAATTTAAAAGAAAAAAAAAAGTCATTGCATCTTACATAAATAATGGTGACCACACACACAGTGTCAACATAGTGCTGCTATTCTGCATCTCACATGTTTAACATACCTTTAAAACAACCTGCTGGTAAATAACAGATGGCTGATGTAAATAAGCACAAGCTACCACCAGATCTCTGACAAATTTCAGGAAATATGAAGAAACAGGAAAAAAAAAAAATTGTAGTTGATTCTAACCCTAATTAAATGGAGGAAACTGAGAACCTCCAACATGTTACGCCAAGTGTATCTTTGAGATGTCTTTGCTTTGTGCATCACAGCATCTATTTAGCGAGAGAGTAAAACTCTGTCCCCGTCTATCCATTAAGAAGCTACATAGAGACACTGCACTGAAACAGGTCATTCCGGGAGCTCCTTTGTGGATTTACCTCAACGAGTATGACTGGCATCGGCCAAATGATTGATTTTTTTTTTAATTTTTTTATTCAAATTGTGCTGTGTGGGACAAAAGGTAGTCACATCAACTGCTTCCAGACTAACAGTGTGAGCTGTACACTCTCTGTTCTCAGCCTGATGCTCCCATTATTGTCACATCATGTACAAGTCGGTACAGCCAGCTTAAAATGATCAAAATGGCCCTTGTGGCATTATTGCAGTCAAAAGTACAACTCCTAATATTTCCAGTTCTTTTCTGCTCCCACACTGCTGTGTACTTTCACTTTATCGAACAGCAGGCTGAAGAACGTAACAAGGCTGGGTGAGGAAAACGAGAAGAAGGCGATGCAGGTTGAATATTCACTGTTGAATATTCTGATGTACTAGCAGCTAGCTTTTTTGGTGAAAGGTCTATCCTGCTCTTAAAAAAAGTGGGCAGTAAATGTATATGACTTTTTTTTCTTCCTTTACAAGTAGTTCCAGGCAGAAAAAGGCAACATTATGTGGAAGGTAATGCACGGAGTCTACCATTAATGTCAGAGCCCACTAAAGTGTTTTCTTTGCCATATTTATGTTTGACACTGACTTCCAACAGCCAGGAGGTCATTTGTGGAGCGTCACTGTGGGACTGATGCTCCCCACAGGATCTGCTGCATCTCTGGGCTGAAGATTGTTTTCTTATTTTTATTTTTTGGTGGTGATGGGTGGGGGTAAAAACTTGTGAAGGAAATGCTAGTGGTTATCCTTTCCTGTGCTGTGGCGAGGAGAATCGGAGAACTGATGCTGTCCTGTATACGGCTGCAGTTTCTTCAACTGTGCCTGATTTATTTTTTTTATTAACACCGTAAACACCAAAACTCTTTCTCTGGTTAGACTTATTTTGTTTTTGTGGAAGTTGCCTCAGGAATACCTTTGGAAACTGAAGTGGGAAAAAAAAAGATAAAGAGAACCTTATTGTAGCTTATGTGGAAAGAAAAAATCCAGGATGCAAACGATGGATTTTGTCTTTAGTACTGATAATAAATAACTGCAGTTGCTGCATCATAAAGAAAAAAGAAAAAAAAAAATCACTGTGGTCAGAGATGAGCCAACACATTTGTGTGTGTGGAAAAAAGCAGATTTTGTGTTTTACACCAAATGCTTTGTTTCAATAGCTTTTAATTTACGCAAAACTCAAGAAGGGATTAAAAAATAAAAACCCCGGTGCCTCAATATGTCCATGCATGCTTATGACACTAGAGGGCGATGGCACCATCTCACAGTTAAGTAACGCGCCACTTGAGAGGTCATGCGCTATATCCAAGGCGACGCCCACTTTAACAAGTACAAAACTAAGAGACAAACGCTTAATTGATTTTGTGGACGTGTGATAAAAATTAACGAGACTTGTTTGTCCTCAAAGAGCAGAGTGGTCCGCACGAAAGCTTGTATTGTCCAGCTGATTGTCCAGCTGAAGGGAAATACAGTCCACATTTGAGCTGCATGGGAAAACCTCAAGGGTTCGTGCTTGCTAGTGACTATTGATAGAAATATTGTGGAAGATTCTGCAACAGCATCGACACAAATGGCAGTGTTCATTTCTTTTATCTTGTCTGAAACGGGGAGCCTCTGGAGTAAGTTGTGCATCCGACTCCTCAAACCTCCATGCAGATGAAAAGAAATCCGTCAAGTCATCAAGTCTCCAGCGAACTCACGATATAAAAACAAGAATAGCAATGACAACATCAGTAAATTCACCAGCTTCTTTTGAAGATAAAAACAAAAAGAACCGACCAAAAGGGAGATTCTTTTCATTTTAGGCAGAGTCAGGTCAAGTGTCAGGGGTCATATTATCCGAAGGGGTCATAAGGCTACGACGGTGCACGGGTGTTTGAGTTTGCAAGGCAGCACTCCTCTGTTGAGCTGGTAGAACTCCACCAGCTGAATCAGGTCGGTGAATTTGGTGGCGCCCTCGTCGAGGCTTAAGAAGCCTTGGCCGTCCTCTTCACACTGGTGGCGCGCAAGAGCGAGCAGAGGAGAGAATTGAAAAGAAAATATCAGACTTGATCTGAGCATTTCTTCACACATGAAATCTCAAAGTGATGCTTTTCAACAGATTACACAACCATGGAAGACACTGTTTAACAAATCTATTAGACCCCCCCCCCCCCATGTAAAGTTTATGCCACAGCTGCCCTAATCTAACAGCTCTGCAATTTACAAAATATATTTTGTTTCTGTAATTATTAATGCACCAATATATACACAAGTACTTTACTCAAAAATGATATTTTTAATAGTAAAATTATAGTTATCCATGAATTTTCAAATTCACCGTTTCCAGAAAAAGCTCAAAAAATATAACGAACCACATTATTATTTGATTAAGGTGCCAAATTACAGTTATTTACTCGCAATCCTGAACAGGAAAAAAAAATTGTGACTGAATTGCCTAATCAATTTCTGACTTTCTAACTTAATTTCTAATATTTGTGTTTTCTGTTTTTTTAGGTCGCGCACTAAATTTGGTAAGCAGTAATGTAAATGCAACAATGTAAAGCTGATGAAGTAGCAGATACAACAATCACTTTTACCAGCATGACAAGAGTGACACAAGGTAAACACGATCAAGCACCAAAGACGTCTCACCGGTAGGATCTGGAAATGTTTGATTTTCTGGTGATGGCACAATGTGAGCACAAACGCCTTGGGGTTACTCTGACTGACTCTCAGCAAAAACAACCTGTGCAACAAAATAAAGCAGATTACTGCAAGAAACTGAAATACTAATTTTACAGATGCAATGACAGAGTGAGAGTACATATACAATGTGTCAAGTTTCTCCAGCTCACTTACCCGTCTACTTGTCCCTGCTGGTGGATAATGCGATGGGACTCTTCTCTGGTTATCCTGCCATGGAACCAGAGCTGAGCTATGTGGATGACTGCAGAGAAAAAAAACAATGTAGAGATTTGTATTAAAAAAAAATGTATATACAAGTTATTATATAAATAGTTATTGTTTTGCCTTTTTTTTTTTTGCATTTACCTGAGCATAGTGAGGAGTGGTGCAATGGACTGTGGGAACCTAATATATTCATTCGTTGACTCCTCTTCTGAGAAAGATGCCAAGCAGAGACAACGCAATGTGGATTAATTCATGATCTGTTCAAGTGACAGTTAAGAACAGCCATTTGTAGGTTCTTAGCACACACACTGAGTGTAAAGCTGAGGCTTTAAAGGAAACAAGGCCCAGTTAAATATTAAATAAGTTAAGGAAACATCATTACGTTCTTTACATTTGGGCAGAAGATTTTAATTCACCTTGTGTTTAAATTAAATTAAATCACCACTTCCAACCAGCTCTCTATAAAGATCGGAGCAAACAGTAGCCTGAGGTGTGAGCCTAATGAAAACTGAGAGCGATAACATTAATAAAATAATTTTAAAAAGCGAGCCTGTGTCTCACCCGCCACGCGTGCCCCTCCTCCATGGCAGCGCTCTGAGCTTCCACTGGGTTGTCAATCACTCTGCCTATCCTCCCTGAGAAATCCATCGCCACAAGGGAGTTCTCTGATACGCTCCTCTAGAGGGAGACAAAGACACATGACACTTATAATGTGTGGCTGCCTTTGTAGTCACGAGTGTCGGGGTGCAGACAGAGCACACACAGAGGCAGATGATTTGCCTAAACTTGTCAGAGTGTGCGGATATCTGTTCCTGATACATACATTAACACAGCACTCGGTGAACAAAAGGAACTTACCACAGGAGCTGAAAAGTGTGAGAGTAAAGTTTTCCTTTGTTGAGGAATCTTATAATTCTGGTACAATACAATCCCAAACTGCAAAGCAAAAATGAAAAATGCTATCAAATTACATTTAAAGGTCTGATGGTAGCACAAACAGTGTACTAGAAATAAGGTCGGTTGTGACGTAAATGGCACGGCGCTACCTTGAAGAGTCGAAAGGCAGTCATCCAACAGGTTCTGCTCTGTTCCTCCTCTGCACACAGCATTCTCATCTCCTTCATCTCCCCTCTGCATTTATTAGGCTGCCAATTAACAAGTTACACAATTAGAACAGAGACATGCTTACTGCATGATTACCACCACCTCTATGACTATTACCATTGTGACTGACTGCAATGACTGGGATAGAAAGAATGCGAACTGCAATAGACCAGTTCTGAGACAAGGAGCGGCACAGGATATGAATCATTACTCAGCTCATAATATTTCATCATTTCAGTATTTGATAAAATCTGTTTCATCTGACTTCTGTCAGTTGAAACTCACCTTGATGCAGAACCCGTAGTCTGTGGGTGCGCCGTGCTGCTTTTTGCCTGTGATGACAGTGAAGATGTTGCTGTCCTCTAGGTCTGCTAGTAACTGTAGATGTCTGGGCTCCTGCAGACAGAAAAATTAATAAGTCAAATCTTGACAGAGAGAAAACAGCCTGGAGGTGTACAGATAGACGGAAGCGTGTGCAACTAGACCGTCAATAACGTGGACATTCTTTCAGGGAAATAACATTTAAGGTGGAACGTAATTTGCGTCTGAGACGAATGGACCGAGCAGCTGTTACCTTTGAGGTTCCTTTTGTAGAGCAGTAGAGCCCTGAGCGCCGCAGGAACATGTAAACCTTCTTCCATGACTTCCTTCCCACCTCCTTCATGTACAGATGACCCTGGATTTCTGGACAGCTATTGGTGGCTAGGAAGTTCTGAGAGAGGGAGCAGGAGAATGCAAATAATTCACAATTTATTCACTCCGTGAGGCCTTTCGTGAAAAGGACCCTCGGCCTTAGGAGGGCAACGGCGGATTACATATGAAGCCTTTGAACTCCCCTGTCATTGCCACAGCCAGAAAGCTGGCACCATCTGTAGAGGCATCAAAGACATGAGCCTCATTGTGCTGCTGTGTGAAAAATCAAAGGGTGTCAGAATCCTGACAGCACCATTTGTACCTTTAATTATGCAAATAAGAGTGAACAGTATATACATAATTTACTAATACTGTTATTAGCTCGGAAAGATGTTTGTTAAACTCAAAAGAAAAACTGCATTAACACAGTGTCACGTTGTGTTTTGTGGCTACTAAAATGAAAACAATGCATTCCTGTTGGGAACCTCTAAAGCCTAAATTGTCTTATGGGTGTTGGAAGAATTGGGTGTTTGTGGTTTCAATGTTTTAGAAAATGATTTCACTGTGAATTGCAAGTTAAGTTATTATAGCTGATCTGGAATCTGTGGCTTGCGGGTAAAAGGCAAATTGTTCCACAGCGCTTTTGAATATTTAAAGCACATGTTTCCCAGTGTTTTTGGAAACATCTTACATTGGGCTTCATGCACGAACTTTTCCCAAAATATGCGGAGCACACATTCACACGTAACGCTAATACAAAAAGCTGTCTTTTGGAGGCAGCTCGTTTTAGTAACTTACTGACGTGTGTCTTGCATAATGCCAAATATTGCAAACACCTGGATGAGCTCAGCGTTAGAGTTCGCCTCGATTTAGACAGGACTCTTAATTGAGTGTAAAGATCTTGTGTTTAGAGGAAGCCAGGCCCCGGGAATTCCTAACAACTCCAGCTCACCCCATTCCCATTCAGGTACTAGCTCCGCTATGCAGAGAATAACTGAGAATAACTTCTATATGATCAGCAGGCGACTTAAAAGCTTTCTGTGAGTGGCTACAGTGAAGTAATGGACCTTTTCTCTTTTTCATATCTTTTGTAAAGAATGTACTGCAAAGCCAAAACGTACACGTGACACATGTGGAAATTGTAAAGCATACAAAACATAGGTGCAGATCCCATCCTGGGTAATAAAAAGAAACCGAGTGTAATAACCTAGAACCCAGTAACAGAACACATGGTAGGAGACCCGTGTCATTCTTCTATCTAAAAGGCCACACTATATGAAAATGTTCCACCATCAATCCTATTGCAGATAGTACACCCAGAAGATGGATGTATGGAGCTAAAATATTTTGAGACTTATACATACTGCAGGAAATCCCAAAAATATAACCTTCCTCGGCACAACCTGTATAAGTCTCTGCAAATCAGACACTTGGTCAACGCTCAATCTCTGGAGAAACAATTATTCAGTATCTAAAACATGTCTGCCAGCTTTTCACAACATCTGTATTTAAAAATAAATCACAAATAATTTCCTATTAAACACAGCTGGGAGTAGGATTTGAATTACTGAATATGACGATGCTGACCGGCACAATCTTTTCCACTAAGCACATGCCAATTCAAGTCACAGAACACAAGCTGCAAATTAAAATTGCAAATCCAGACCAATCACCGCACATGTTTGTAATTACATCAGTGAAAACACATCAACAAATATAGAGGAAAATTAATTCTGTGACGGTAAAGCGGCCGTTCTTGGAGATAAACCTGCTGGAAATAAATAAACCTATTAAGTATTTTGTTATGGTTGCTATTATAAATAAGAAAAAAAGCAGCTTAATGAATTGGAAATCTGACCTGCCTCCTTCACAAAACTGAATCAATGAATTAACAATAATTCTCCACAGTGTACAGAAAAGACCCACAACACTAAAGGAGATCTAGGAAACCTTTACAGTTAAAGCTGTGTTTTGCTTGTATTTTCATAAAAACGTCACGGCAGTACAACGGTAGGTGAGAAACTGCGCGTTCTATTTCTGATTGCTTAATTCCATCCATCACGTCACGGGTGCTGGGCCTGTGGCGTGTGCACCGAGACAGTCGTGTCAACAGGGGATCAACACCAGTCATTACTGCAGGCTCTGACGAGACACTCTGTCTCAGGGTCAGAGGTGAGGTATGCCAGCTTGATTGTACAGTATGTAGCAGGTGCTGACTCTGAAAACTAAACTGTTTGCGTGCCAGAAAGAGGAGTGAGAATGAAAGACACACAGAGATGTGTGTGTGTGTGTGTGTGTGTGCTCTGTGTACCTGAAGGAGCTGAGATGGTGGAATTGCATGATTGGTTTCCTGGCACCACGCAACCATGTGCTCTGGGAAAAATGTCTGTTGAAAGAAGGTGTGGAGAGAGGCAGAGAATTACAGCAGCTATGGCAATAATTATAGGGTCACATTTTGTGACAGAAACAGAAGTGATTAATTTCATTACTGTAGTCCGCTGTCATAATATTTTGCAGAAACATACACAAATTAAAGAGGCACTTTGTCAAGGATCATGCTTGTTAAAGCAGCACTGGTCCAGAAGTAACTAAATGCTGTTACATCAGTAATGGCTTTACTTTTTATGTGACTGAACTCCAAAGTATATATATATAAAAAAAAAATTAAAAAAAGGAAAGAAAAGAAGCTATAACACAGTAAAATACCCCAGGAGGCTTTGTTGACCCAGATCTGTTTTTTTTACAGCCTCCAACACATTTCAACACGATGTCGTCAGGAGTGACACGGCAAGTCAAGAAATGTCTAAGGAAAAGTAATTACCAGGGGGTTTCTGAAGAATTCATATTTGGCATAGTTCTTCCTGAAGAGGAATCTACCGTCGCTGTTCATGGAGGCCTGGACCTGAACCACCAGCTCATGGTCTTCTAGGCAGCGCTCTGAGAGGAGACAGGAAAAGCCAATTTTACAAGCTTAGCCAAAAATATCTTCAAGATTGCAGTTGCAACATTTCACATACACTGCCACAGAAATTTGACCTGCATTTAATCACAGGAGAAAGATTAGTCATCAGCGTTTCTTGTAAACCAGAAATGAAACTCAAATCGGTCAGTCTCAGTGGGGTGCTTTCAGCTGCTCCCTTATTTCCCAAGGGGTCACCGGAGCGGATGTTTAATTTGGCGCAGATTTTACGCCGGATGCCCTTCCTGATGCAACCCTCCCACTTTTTCAGACTTGGGCCCGGCACTGGGAGTATAATAGCTTGTGACCACCTGAGTGTGGGTTTGTGTCTCCTTCCCGGTCTCGAACCGGGGATCTTTTGCAATGTGAGGCGAACCCACTACATAATGAAGCCAGAAATCAATCTCAATATTTTGATCTAAATTAAAAAACAAAAAACACTGAAGCAGAATGAAGTTCTCACCTGTTCAATGGATAAATCAAACTGCTCATCTTATTTAGAAGCTGAACATTTTCACATGCCAAATCAACTATTTGTTGCAATGGAGTGTAACTGTCCAATCACCCATTTATTTTACCATTTCATATTCAAGGCATGCCCTGTAAACATTACACGAGTTTTTGCTAATAACATATTTATTACACAGTTGCACACATTTGACCTGAAAGTACAGGATATTTAAACACTATATATGAACGATGTGATCACACACTTGCTTCACTGTTTTGTGCTCATCAATCCAGACGAAACCAGAGCCTTCCAATGTAACTAAATAAATAAACAGTTAAATCTGGGAGCACATTCCTTCAAGGACACGCTTTTAGTTGAATCAGTGTCAGAGGTACTGCCGATTTATATTTTCTGATTGTCACACTGGACTGGAACATGAGTCAGTCGGTTACAGCCTGCAAGTCCCGTCATGTCTTTAATAAAAGACATCCTGCCTTTTCAAGTGCATCTAATTAAATAGTGGGACTTACCAAACTTTTGCAATACCAGTAGACACCAGATCATCTGGCACATCTTTTTCCATGTAAAAAGGAAAGCTTGGCAGCAAACCTCTATCTCACATTATTATCTCATTTCATGCGTCCCCTC
>JAVDPK010000688.1:528448-568663 GCA_034780415.1 Cichlasoma orientale
ACCCCCCCCCCCCCCCCGCACACACACACACACACACACACAAACACAAACACACACACTCCAAAAAACTAAACAAAAAACAACCAAGCACCCTAAAACTGCACAATTGTATGACCAAATAATTTGAGCAAAAAGTAGGAAAGAAGGAAAGAAAGTATTCAGAGCAGAGTAGGGGCCTCTCAGCCTCTCTGATGACTCAGGTCTGATATCTGCCCTGTGATGTAATCCCCTAAGGAGAGACTGAAAGCTTCTGGCAACACACATACACAATCCATCAGACACACCGGCACCCAGATGTGCTCATACACACATACCCACATTACTTAGCTGACATACTATTGTACATTTTCTACTGTACATTTCTTTTGTATCTTACCAGTTTCTGCACTAACATACAGGCACAATCCTCCAAAGACAGAGCTAGACACAAATTAGGCAAGTACAGTTGGGTCAAAACGAAACTGTATGTACACAAACATGTGTGTGCACGCCCTGCAGCCAACACGCATACACACATCAATCTCTGAGAACTGGCTGCTGCTCTATAAATAGTTCCACTGGTATTACGTACACATTACAAGCTATTACATCAGACAGGAGTTACTAAAGACTATTAGCCATTTGGCATACAAGCCTGCACACATTAAGATCCAACACATACAGGCAGTTTTGTGAGAACAAAACAAAAGAAAAAAAAGAAAAGAAAAGGAGGCAAGCTGGATAACAGCTGTGCTAGTGAGACCAGTCAGTGTTCATTAAACAGTAGGGGTGGAAAGAATCATGAAAAAAAGAAGAAAAAAAACCCCACTTTTTTTAAGACCTGGTCTCCAATGTCTAGTCTCATATTCATAACTCAACCCTGACAGCAGCTCCCATGTCGATTCTTCCTAGAATTGCGAAGCAAGAAGGAATTCTTTTTGTGATAACACAAACAGGGACTTTTCTTGCCCCGAGTGAAGCCTTCAGGGCTCTGTACCATTATGACTCATCTTAACCCAAACCTCAGCCTTTAAATGAACCTTGGCCATCTATATCCTCAGATGGGCAAGTTCCTTGGTCGTAGTGTACACAATATCTCCCTCTCAAATTTAAAAAAAATAAATCATATTATATATATATATATAAAATAAACATTTGCCTACTGTATTCCTGTGGAGCTCACACAATTATAGTCTGGAATACCTGTGATTAATTTTGGATTTGGGGGATTAGGTACAGAATTCTAATACAGCTTTACCATATCTTGACAGGTTTATTGCATACTTGTCGTCTAAACTATAAATAGCTTAGATGATCCCTGGTTTTTACAGGTAATTATTGTTCCCAAGGCAACACTGGCAACATCCATATTTAGTTAACTATAATTAAAGATGTGTGATAAAGGGAAAAAGTAAAGTGTTTTACTGATTCGTTTTTGCTGTTACTGACATGATCTCAACCTTCTGGCTTACAGGAGTTACTGAACTATGGTGTTTTCACCCCCCCCCCCCCCCAGTTTGTTGTCTTAGATGTTGGGTCACAACATGCCTCCAGAATAGCTTTAATATGCCTTGCCATTGTTATTGATGATGGTGTTTTCTTGCATGAAGGTATAATCTCTCTCAAATACATTTCTATGGGCTGAGCTCTGTTGGCTGAACAGAAATCTCGCTTATAGGTCAGGTCAGCTTCAAAACGACTTGCAGTGGCCTTTCCCTCTGAGGACAAGTGGACAAAAACTATGCCAGCAAAGGGTCAAGGGTTCAGGTTTCTCTTTTAATTGCCACCCGTCTGTATAACTACCATCTCTGTTTTACAAAACCCCTTCATGTTGCCAGAGAAGAACTGTAGCCATTGATAGGCTGATTTGGCTCACACGACCCACCCAAGTTCCATATTCCCGCTAACAAGTACGCTTTATAAAGCCCCCCCCCCGACTGTAATGCGGTGCTGTGTGTGGTCCGGGGTGCCCCTGGAAACTGATGTCCGGATGATGAGATGGACGCACAAAAACCTGAATGAGCCTGGGACAACTGTCCGTCCCTGGTCAGTGCCTGTAGTCAGCATGAGTGGGAGGCATTAGCCAAACTCTGCTGACTCATGAGGAAGGGATAGTGAGGGGTCCCCTTGTCGTCCAATTACTGCATCAAATTAAGACCCAAGATATAAAAGGGCCTATCGGGCTTGGTGAAGCCCGGAAGGAGGGGGGAAAAAAGGTTTAGTGGACAAGGGACAGATCAGGAATAAAGAGGATGGAAGGGGAGGAGACAGAGGAATGATGTATAGAGAGAAGAAAAGGAGGAAAAAGTCCACAGTGACAATACACAGTCAAGTACAGTGGCAGGCCGCCATCTCTGCCACTGTGCAGCCACACAGAAGACTATACACTCTATATTGGGCAGTTAGTTAGCCCACAGAGCCTGCTCTGTCTGTAAACAATGGAGTCTTAACACCCACTCAGACTCACACAGTTAAAGCTTGGAAGGTTTTGGAACTGAGCTGAGTCAAATTTAATTAGCAACGCAGGTCATGTAGCACAAATTTAGGTCAGACATTTAGACAAGAAACAAATAATATTTAACAGGTGTCACAATAGCTTAATATTAGGAATATGAAAGAGGAAAGGTACACTAAAAGAAAAAAAAGTGGTAATTCAATTATTTCAACTGGAAAGTTGGGGTCTAGGGTGCTTTTAAAGTGAGTTGTTTGGACTTTATTAGTTAGGTCAAAGTCATATTTGAGTTTATTAGTAGATTATAAAACCAGCTTAGTTAAATTAAGTGGATAAACATGTTTACTAAAATTGCAATTACTACAAGTTGACTGTTTACCACAAAACAACTGTTACAATCTTTCTTTTCTGAAACTAAACCATTCTTTTTAAATGGAAAAAACTTACAGCCCCACTGGTTAATGCATTCTTTAAACCACAGTCATTACAGCTCTCTGTAATTAACATGAGTCACACATCAATATGAGTTTACAGGAGCGTCAACTTACATCAATAAACCTTGGTCATGGTAAGAGAAGCAATTACCGGGACTGAATAAATCAACTTTTATGTATTAAAAGACAAAGGGTGGGTTTAACTGTTTTGTGTAAAACTCGTGGAAAGCTAGCTGTTACACTAGTTTTGCTTAAACAAGCTCAGTAAACAACTGTTCATTCATTAAGTGGTACAAAAGAAAGACACAAATAAGTCTCCAGTTTTTGTAGGCCGTTGTTTTGTGTACACCTGCTTATATGTGAAATAGCCTGATGCCAGAAAGAGCTGGTAAGCATAACTATTTTTTTTAAATAAATAACTAAAAAGAAGAGAAAAAAAACAGTTCCCATTATCCCAACATTTACTAACATTTTGTTTGAATTTTAATGGCATACTATTAAGAATCGGTTGAACGTGCACAGTGCATGACAGCACACTTTGTAAAGGCCATCCAGACAGGGTTATGATGATGCAAAAACAGTGTCTCCCCTATTTACTGTGGCTACCTGCTGAGAAACACCCCGCATGGAGCCAAATATTTTACCAACAGGATTAAAAGTGGGAGTGAATGCCTAATTGTGCACCAGGGCTGATTGCCATCAAACCCTGGGGAGCAAATGTGCTTTCAGACCACTGCTGATTTGGAGCCACTGTCCAATTACAGTGGGAGGGCAAAATAAGGGGGCAGGGGAAATGTAAGTGGGCTAACAAAGGGTGACATCATTTGCATGATTTTGGCAATAAACTGAGAATGGTGCACTTGTTGTATGGCAAGCAGTGGCAGTGTTGAACTGTGGCCTTGGGCAAAGTTTAAACTACCAGCTGACATGAGAGCATATATTCAATTACATTTTATGCAAACGCAACGACGCTATCGCTGGTTGTGATAATTGTGAGATCAAAAATACTGAGTACTTATAATAAAAGTAATAAAGGTTAAAAAAAAAACAAAAAAAAAACAGCAAAAGAATATTGCAGTGCAAAGAGAAAGTAGTAGCTACAGGTCTCTGTAGCATGACTTTAAAAAAAAAAAAAAAAAAAAGACTATTAGAATCACAGGCGAGTACAAACAATCTTTTCCCATTCAGAGGAATCACAGCATGTGCCTCAGTTCTGTACAAACTGTCCTCAATAATGGGAGATTTCTCTTGAGATGTCAAGATCACAGTGTCTGTGTGTCACATTCTCTCTCTCTGCTGACACAATTCCCATTGCCAGCTTTTTGAATCGGGCACTCGCCTGTTAAATTTTCTTGGATGGGAGTCTTAAGTAATGAAAAAAAATAAAAAGCTGTCAAGTCTGAAGGCTGGTTGGGTTCCCTTTTTTTGCCATCCCCCCCAAATCGTCTTCTCTCTTTTTTGTTGGTAAAAAAAAAAAAAAAAAAAGTTAAAAAAAATTTGAATTCTTTTCTGTATCCTCTTTTGGCTCAAGCTCTCCCCTTGATTTGGAAATCATTTGTTAAAATCCAAATAGTTTTTGCAGTCTTGGGAGACAAACTTTACATTTACACTAAATGCATTATATAGCAACAAACTAATCTAATGAAATGTCTGCATAATAACTAAAAAAAACCCTTTTTACAACAGTACTTAATTAAATTATCCATTCTAGCAGCTTTTAATTTCTCCCTCTCCCCTTATTCCTGTCGCTTCTCTCCTTCTCTACTTTTCAGAGCAGCCGTTTCTGAAATCTGAGCTGTCCTACTTTTCCCAGTCAGAGACAGAGAGAGACACAGAGGGAGAGAGAGAGAGAGAACGAACAGGGGAAGGCTAAGAGAGGGAAATGCAGTCTTCATGACCTACATGAGTCCAACAGCTCTGTTTAGCTTCAGCCAGATGAAATGCCTACAGGCAGCAGCACATAGCTGTCTTTGTGCAATGCATGGATATAAACAAACTGAGACACATGTGTATACATACACCTGTACAGAGCCCTGTATTGACATATATAGGGGTGTGCATGAAAGAGAAAAAACACTGAAAACCTTGTGCTAAAAAAAGGCCTCATGATATGAAAATACAGAGTTACGGTTCATGCACTATACCTCAAACTGTGTTATCATACATTGCTGAGTTCAAGTATTTTCACACACATTTGACACTGACAATCACACACAGTGAGAAACAGGACAGAAAGCAAACACTATCAGAGACTCCCCATTAGTTGCAGGAGTAATGGGATCTTGCCCTTTTAGCTGGGAGAAATGTGGCTTCTAATCTTACACTGCTTCTGGGACAAGGAGTGAAGGATGGACCCTTAAAAGGTGCGTCATTCTCCAGAGCCTGGGTGGTCTCACTAAAAGTCCCATTAAAATAATTATTCAGTAAAAAAAAATTAATACTGGACGAAAGGAGGACAATTCGATTTCATCAGCTTTCTTCCATACCCCGGGGGAATGATCTTAATCTCCCCACAAAAAAGTAAATGCCTCCTAAATCCATCACTAAAACTTCGACTTTGATGAAACCATAGTGATGCTGAGATGAAAAGGGATCAGTATTTACTTGATAGCCTGTACTGGTTTAGTGATGGCCTTGCTTCAGTCTTACTAAAGAATGAACATGTTCTTGATCGTTTTCCCTTGAGCTTCAAAATAAGAATACTTGAAAAATAAGTATCACAATAAAGATTTAACAGGAGATTTGAGACCAAGTGTTTTAATACGTAAAATCACAATGTGTACTGTGGGTCTGACTGTAGTTTTTAAATACATTTATACGGCTGCACCATAACTGATTTTATTTTTTTTAAATAAAGTTTTTAAGCTTTATTAGGTTTCAAAACTATGCAATGCGTTCCCACTGTGGCCCTATTTCAGTATTAAATTGCATTCTCTTTTTTTTTTTTTTTTTTTAAAGCTAAAATTGTTTCCTGTTGCTTGTACATAATTAATTTAGTAGTAAAACTTGTTTTAATGCATGGAGTTTAAACCAATTGTGTTTGCACTGAGGCAAACCCACAGTCCAGGTTCATGACTGTGTTCACAGTATATCTACTTATTCCAGTCAGGCTTTACAGTAATGTGCAAAGGTCTTGAGCCACCCCTTGCTTCTGGGAAATGGGTGCAGTGATTTACTGAAACACGTCCAAACATACATGCAAATACAGAATATAACGGCAAAACAGAATTTGTACAGTCCTAACAAGCTTGAAAGCCAACATTTGCTTTGACCACCTTTATTCTTCAACACAGCCTGAACTCTGAGGCAGCTTTCTTGTCATTTCTTTAAGCAGTCTTAAGGAATAGTTCTCCAGGCTTCTTGAAGGACATTCAAAGCTGCTCTTTGGATGTTGGCTGCCTTTTGTTCCGTTCTCTATTGATGATCCCACACTGCTTCAGTAATGCTGAAGCAGATTTAGATTCATCAGACCTGTTGCCACTGATTTTCAGTCCAGTTCTTGTGCAACTTGGCATAGCTCAGCCTTTTCTTTTCCTTAAAAATGGATTCTTGACAGCCACCCTTCCCCCGAGACAATTTCTGATATGGCTTCAGTGAACAGCAGCTGTATCAAAGGGCCAGATGCATCTCTCAGGTCCTGCGCTAGGTCTTTGCTGGATTTTGTGACTGTTAGGAACAAAGTGCCTAAAGATACAATTGAAAATTTGCCAAGTTGTCTGTTATGTGCAGACAACACTGGTTCATTCCTTGAGTTAAGCGAGTTGAATGATTCATGGGTCAGAGTTAAGTGGCTTTGAAAGAACTTCAGAAGGCCTGGAGAACTACTGCTCAAAATTGCTTAGAATTTATTTTATTTATTTATTTCTTTTTTTACAAGAAACTTTGGCTCCTTGGAAGCAAAAAATATAAAGAAATGAAGAGTAGCTGAAGACTTGTGAAAGGCTGGGGTTATTATGTAACACAGTGTTATCTGCACGTGGCAATGATGCCGGCTTTTTTTAGCTGATTAAATTATTTTTTAGTAAAATTTAGAAAACAGGACAATTTAAGATTTCATAACATTTACACACTTCCAAAAATTAAGTTCGTCTCAGGTCTTTGTTTTAGTGAGACTTTTTATTTTCTAAGCATTTAGAAACTACTGCACAAGCTGTGAGATGTTGCTCTGTTCCCAGTGCCAATTTTAAAGTCTTATTTGTAGTCAGACTAACCATCCCAGCATAGCGTATCATTTAACAGGCCCCGTGTATGTGTGTGCCTGTTCATCCGTGTGTGTGTGTGTGTGTGTGTGCGTGTGTGTGTGTGTGTGTGTGTGTGTGTGTGTCTCGGTGGCATTGTGGAGTAGCAGGCCGAGACATGTTTCCATTTAGTAGCTTGGGATAAATATGGTGCTGACACACGAGATGTTCCAGACTCAACCACAACCTGCCTGGCTCCCCTCCAGGTTGTATTTGTTCAGCGGGAGCCAAACAATTTGTATTTCACAGCACTGAATGCTGCAAATCCGCTCCCTCAATGCGTTTGTGTATGCACCACAGGTACCTTTCTGAAATTTAATGCAACCTAATACATCAGCTGTGCCGTAACTTCCATTTGATACTTCTGCTTTTTCAGGTTTTACTTGTTTAAAAAAAAAAAAAAAAAAAAT
Source organism: Cichlasoma orientale (assembly GCA_034780415.1). Taxonomy (NCBI): domain Eukaryota; kingdom Metazoa; phylum Chordata; class Actinopteri; order Cichliformes; family Cichlidae; genus Cichlasoma; species Cichlasoma orientale. The sequence goes on from JAVDPK010000688.1 coordinate 535,962, forward strand.
GCAATCCTACTGTTTAACATTACACATTGCCACACTCATACAGTGTGCTAATATGACAGACAGGCTATTAGGAGCATGTTTTAGTGCAGTCCAATACACCATAAACCACTACTCCTGTAATAAATAAGAACTTTTTTTTTTTTTTTTTAAAACATATAGCAAAGCCGCTATATCGGATTATATCCAAACATCATTAGATTTCACAGGTGTACCTAATAAGCAAGTCAGCATGCACAGCAAGCATATGTATGCTGACAAAAGGTTACTGCACTGTTTGCATGTTCTCTTTACTCCTGCCACACAAAGCATCAGTTAACGTGTACGTGTGTGTGTGTGTGCGTGTGCGTGTGTGTGTGTGTGTGTGTGTGTGCGCGTGTGTGTGCGTGTGTGTGCGCGTGTGTGTGCGTGCATGTATAAGTGCTCCGGGCGCAGAGGATAGATGCAATGTTAGGAGGCCAACAGGCAGACATGCATCAAATATACACATGGATGCACGCACGCACAAGGTCAAGAAAACATCCAGTTTGAGTAGATAATTTATACTCACATCAGTTAGAAATAATCACAAAGACATAAACAATCCAAGTGGTATAAACAGTGAAAATCACACACATGTACACCACAAACATAAATGTCACTCGCCAGTGATTACAGAATATAACAAGTGTCTGTGTGTGTGTGTGTCTGTGTGTGTGTGTGTGTTCCATGTTTCACTTTAATATCCACTTAAAAGCAGGCTGGCAGCTGGAAGAGTGAGCCAGCAGATTTCTGGCACTGTGTCACCTTTGATCTCCGCGCAGTGTGGCTTGCAGAACACGTCAGTGCTACAATGAGAAGCAAAGCGCACACGTAAACATACTGTCGAGCACTCTCACAGCTACATAAACCTACATAACCCCCCCCAATCGTAAAGACAACCCTACATGCATTAGAAACAGATTACACAAAATAGACCCTCCTCACCAGCGCGCACACCCGGCCACAGATGTTCCCACGCATTAAGGCCAACAGTTTGGGCATAAGCAGCATTCCATTCTGATTTTACAATGGAAAAATTTGCCCTTTGACCTGGAGTATTTTCAACATTCAGGAAAGCAGCAGCCAGGGAATGCCATGCTTGAGTGCTGAGAGGTGGGATGGATTGATGTCCATTATTTATGTGTCAGCCGTTTCTGGTTAAATACTGTTGAGTTTTCTTTTTCCAGCAACTAGAACGGATGCTCTGAGAATTCAGCATTTTATTAAAACAGCAATCTTCAGGGAATAAAGAGTAAACACTTTATTATTTATAAATTCTGAAGCTTCTTTAATCAATATTTTGAAATTGACAATCACCAACAAAAGAGATGAAAGGTGTGAATTTTGGACTTGAAAGACAACCTGCTGAGGCTCAAACTGAGCATCAAATTTGGTGGGTGTGTGGTGGGGGGGGGATTTTTTTTTTTAGTGACTTTGAACATGGCATGGCTGTGGGCGCCAGACAGGCTGGTCTGAGTATTTCAGAAACTGCTGATCTACTGGGATTTTCCCACACAACCATCTCAAGGGTTTACAGAAAATGGTCCACAAGAGAAAATATCCAGTGAGCGACAGTTCTCTGGCAGAAAAAGGAGGTCAGAGGAGAATGGCCAGACTGCTTTGACCTGATGGGAAGCCAACGGCAGCTCAAATAACCACTTGTTACAACCAAGGTGTGCAGACGCTGAAGAATAAGTCAGTATTTCTTCCAAGATAAAATACTGATGCAGTATTAGACTGATAGCAGTGTCTGTTTCCTTAAACCTGCCTAAAGTACAGAAGGCAGTAGCAATTTTATTTAGTCCGACTTGCTCAACTGGACATGATGCCGACACTGAAAACCAACAGCCTATTTGCACATTATTAGTGCCAACCAATCCTCCCCAGCTTGTCTGGCACCATGAGCTATTTTAGGTCTCTTATTTCATCATGTGCAAATGAGTATTCATCACGAGAATGGAACTGTCACAGGACACACTTGGCAGTACTACCGCCAAGCTAACACCAGATGGAGTTTTGAACGACTAAAAGTTTGGAGTAAAGACCTAAAAACAAGAAATGATAGAGAGAAATGGATAGGTGAACACTGACACACAGTTTGAGACGCAAAAATTCACCAGCCAGTGGGATGATAATGAAACACAGGCAAGAGAAGCCTGCCACAACATAGAGCAAAGAGCGACAGGACATACACTAAATCCAACAAAATCTGCCAACCCAGTGATCAAATCAGTGCTTGCACTCGAGAACGAATGAGGCAGCTATGGAAGCACAGCATCCACTAAGCAATTACTGCACAGCTGATACAGACCATCAAGAACTGGAAAAAAAAATAAAAACATATCGATACGGTATTTAACGGCCTTGCATTCAGGGCTTCTTAGAGAATTTTCCAAAGCACAACATTCTACAGACCACGCTCCCAGATAGCCTGGTTGTCATACATGTTTTCCTACATGCTTGCTAATGGGTACATGTAGGTTGGCATACTTTGTACTATTTAAAAAGTACCACAGACTGTGTGCTGAGTGCTCATACATGAAAGCTTTCTAGTTCAGTTTTTTTGATCATCCAGTAGCTCTTAAAAGAAATTCATGATTTTCATACAGCCTTGTATAAACTACACAGACCAAAGATCTTTACACAAATGCTACATTTTTAACTGTGCATTTTAAATAACTGAACACTAGTTCATGTATTTCAGAGTGTACAGCTAAAAAAGCCCGTGAGAGGAGGGCTGAGGACTGAGAAATAGAGAAAGACAGGGATGGGGTGGGGTGTGGGGTGGTTTTTGGGGTTGGGTGGGTAGTTGAGAATCATATGGCGACGTCAAACTGCTTCCCCAATGATTCCTGACAGCCCTGCACTACATCCTCATGCGCAGAGGCCAAGGAGTGAAGCAAGGAGGAGCAGAAAGACAGGAGTATGAGTCTGTCAGAAAACGCCTGGAGGTCGGAAAATTCTGTAAACTAACCAGAGAAACTTCTCAACAGCAGGCTGGCTCAATTTGGCATTTGGAGGACATGTAGATAAGTAGATAGAGACATACTGTCAAAGAGAAAAGAGCAGAAAGGGGAGGGGGCATAAAAAAAAGGGCACATATGGTTTAAATGATTAAGGTTAGAGGTCTTGGAAAGCGGGTGCAATAATTTACCTGCTCACCATCCCGCTTGTCAAAACTAAACAAATCACTTTCTTCTTTATGGATCTGAACCACTGCACCGCAAATACATGTCTGCAAGAAACCAGTGTTATTGTTGTCCTCCATGCCCCCGAAGCTGGACCCCCTCGAGGCGCATGTGTGTGATGAGATGGCTCCATGGGAGAGTTTTTCAGTAGAAAGGTGCTGAATTGAATTTCCACTGAGGAGCAGCTACAATGAGACATACTTTCCATTGCCATCAACAATGGATAGACACTGCCAATGCTGTAAATAGTTCACAGAACCCACAAAGAGAAAGAGACAGTCGTGAACGCAGACACATTTATCTAAAAAACAAATACACCCATTTGCGTGGACGGATGCACGGCACACTCGCACGTTTACAAAAGTGTGTGCACTGTAAACACACAAAAGGAATTAAATTTTCCATGGTTGCTCTTATCATGGCTTATTTGCAGTAGTTTGGTGATCTGTGCAAAACCTGTAAAAGGCCCTTTTTGGTGTGTGTGTGTGTGTGTGTGTGTGTGTGGGGGGGGGGGGTGTTTATCTGTATAGACATGTTGAAGGTTTAGTACATTCTCAGCAGATGTATGGCAATGCTTTAACAGGTGATGTCAACCTTGAATTAACAATCTCATAAGACAAACATTTTTTGAGGAAGTTAACTGCTCACACACAGCACGTGCAACAAGTAAACAAAACAGTTTGGTATTATTGCATACAGATGAACAGTATTAGGGCCCGACTGATTTATCGGAGGGATGACTCACCTATCACTGGGCGTGAGGTCACTGAGGTGGTTAAATAACTCCTTGGTGGCAAGGCCCCTGGAGTGGACGAGATTCGCCCCGAGTTCGTGAAGCTCTGGATGTTGTAGGGCTGTCTTGGTTGACACGCCTCTACAACATTGCGTGGAGATCTGGAGCGGTGCCACTGGATTGGCCATCTTCAAGAAGTGAGACCAGGGGGTGTGCTCTAACCATCTGGGGATCAGAGTCCTCAGCCTCCCCGGTAAGGTCTATGCCAGGGTGCTGGAAGGGAGGGTCCATCCGTTAGTCGAACCTTGGATTCAAGAGGAACAATGTGGTTTTCGTCCTGGTCACAGAACACTGGAGCAGCTCGTCATCCTCTCGAGGATATTCGAGTGTGGTAATTTGCCCATCCAGTCGTGTTTTGTGGACTTGGATTAGGCAATCGACTGTGTCCCTTGGGGTATCCTGTGGGAGGTGCTGCGGAAGTATGGGGTGTCTGGTCTGTTGTTGCGGGCCATTCAGTCCCTGTACAAGCACAGTGAAAGTTTGGTCCGTATTGCTGGCAATAAGTTGGACTCGTTTCCTGTGGGTGTTGGACTTCGCCAGGGCTGCCCTTTGTCACCGACTCTGTTCATAATTTTTATGGACAGAATTTCTGGCATAGCCAGGGGGCGGAGAGCTTCTGCCGTGGTGGCCTCAGAATCTCATCTCAGCTTTTTGTTTTGGCTTGATCAGGTGGTGGCCTAAAGCTCACAGTGCAACATTTCGCAGCCAAGTGTGAAGCAGGTGGCATGAGAATTAGCATCTCTAAATCTGAGGCCATAGACCTCAGCCGGAAAAGGGTGGAGTGCCCACTCCGGCTCAGGGACAAGTTGCTGCCCCAGGTAGAGAAGTTTAAGTATCTTGAGGTCTTGTTCATGAGTGACCCCGTGATTGACAGATGAATTGGGGCTGCGTCTGCAGTGATGCACATGCTGCACTGGTCTGCTGTGGTGAAGAGGGAGCTGTTCATCTCCGATTTCCCTGCACCTCCTCCAAGCCCCCACTTCACCTCATGGTCTTTATAGTATTCTTAATAGGTCCTCGGGGAATTCAAAAACCAAAAACATTCACATGTAGAGTGAGTCACCCACTATAATAAAGTGGTTTTTGAATATTTACCCAACGAGCCTGCTTTACTTATACAGACAAAATATTTGCACAGCAAGCAGTCCAATCCCAAAACTCAAAAGTCATGGTGAACCATTAATCCTTTTACCACTTGACCAGTAATTTTAATTATACTTCCTCCAAAGCCAGTCATGAGAAGAAAATATCTTTACTAAAATCGCCTCACAAGGTAACTATATTTATGACACAGCTAAGATTTCAAGCCTAGAACATTTCCACACAACTTTTCCATTCACAGACCACAACGAAATTCAAGCTTACCGTTTTGTTCGTTTGTTTTTAAACACAGGGTCTCTTTAAGTCACAGATCTTAATTCAAAACCAAAACTTTCTATTTGTTTAAGAATTTCCTTGATGCTACCAGATTATCAACTCATCAAGTGTTTTTTGTGGGTTTTTTTTTTCTTTAAGCTGTGGATTGAGAAAGCAGAGCAGGTCATATTAAACTTAAATCTGTTTGGGTTTGTTTTTGTTTGGGTTTTTTTGGTTGGGGGTTTAAAATGACTTAACTGGAACTAGAGACCATGATCTTATATCAGAACAGGCCAGGGCTGCAGCCAGGAGAGTATTTATGAGAAATAGGCCACCCCCATATTACTGTAAACTGCTATGTTACTGTAACCAGTGTTGGCTGGTTCCATATGAAGACCATTAACATTGACATTGACATTGACATTGGAGGGACTCCGGCTTCCAGACACTCCAGCCCCTAAATCTTTGTCAGCACATAATAAACACACACGCAAATCACTCTCATAGAAATTCAGCCATGTGTGCAGGTATACACGCTCATGAACACGTGTGCACACACGCAAACACAGCCTCTTGCTCTTCCACTCTACACCTCACTCTTTCCTAAAATCAAGCCGCAAACCCTCTTGAACACATGTGCACTGTACAATACAGTATCATCACATGCAAGTGATAAACATGCCTCAGATGAGCAAAACACGGGGCAGACGTGAGCCAGGAGACTTTCCCAAATGCCCGACACCGCTACATACAGATGACTCACAATATTCAAAATATGCATCCTTCAAAACAAATACTTTGAGTCGCGTGTGCTTCAGTTAACAACATGAAAATAAATCAGTTTGAATATGTCACATCCTGTTCTTCAAAAAGAGAAAAACATCTTCCATGGTCTCCCAAACCATATGAAGAAAATGTTTTGTATCCAATACATCCCGACACCGAATCATCGTGTAAAGAAGAGGTGGGAGAGAGCAAAAAAAAAAAAAAAAAAAAAGTATTTTCTTTGTGTCTCACTGTTTCAGGAGAGTTGCTACAGCCTATCTATGCAGCATTTTACTTACATGTTTGCCTGAAGGGGGTTCTCCAGGGGGTAGAGATCCAGGACTGAGGACAGGTGAGCTTGCAGGGCTGCAGAGCTCGGGGAAAGGGTTGGGGATGGCCGGGAGAGATGAGGTCCTCAGCTGCTGCTCCTGCTCCTGCAATCTCCTGAAAAAAGGAAGGCGGACAAAGACATACAAAGTGGTTTGCTGGACAGAACATGTCTTTTGGTATAAGCTTGTGTTTGCTAATTATTCTGGCAAAAACATTAACTTTAGTCCAAGTCCGTGACCTGGAACGGCCTCTTAAAAAGCAAACTTTAAAACCGAGCTGCTGACAGCTGTGAAATATGTGCTGGAGAGACAGCTAGAATTTAATAAAGCACTGCTGTACAGTATTCAGGCTCATGCTTGTTTCTGTCTGATCTGCCCATAATGAACAGTCTTGAAGCAAGTGGAAATCACAGAGCCGCCCCCCCAGCCAGCTAATTTTTTTGCAATATTTATAACACATCAATAATGAATCAAGAAATCATTTTAAAGCAGTTTTTAGTTTAATTTGACACATGCAGCGCAACACTCAAATCATTTGACAGCCAATCAAAGTTTTCAGTTTTTTTTTTTTAATGGGTAAATCCGTTTGTGGAATTCCAGTTCAATAACTTAAAAAAAAAAAAAAAAAAAAAAAGGATTCTTTTCTTAGTCTTCGTTTCTCTTCCTCTGTCAAGCTCTCTCGCTCTGAAGAACCCAGTGAGTTCAAAAGGGAGCAGGCCTTTTGATGTCGTCCCATCTGAGCTCGAGAGCAGGGTTATCTAGAGGTCAGTCCTGAATAATAAGAACTTCAGGGCCTGCGTCTGTGTGTTTGAAAAAGAGAGCTCATAAGACAGAATACTCCATTACTTGATGATCCCTCCTGTGTTATTGTCATGTACTCCAAAGGCGAGTAATGGGAGCTGACACCAGCTATGCACCGTATGCATGCGGCTATACTTCTATTCCCCGAGTGTGCATGAGTGCAGCCTTGAGGAGGATATGGGTTAGCACGGTTTAATTTGAAAGAGACATATGCACATGGTACTTAAATAAATGAGAATCTTCTTCTCGCCTGTGCAGGCTGATGTAAAGGAGGAGTGAAAAGGAGGAACGGGTCATTCAGGGGTTACAGATTGGGAGCGAAGAGGAAGCGTTATGCTCAATTATCGAGAGGGTGTGGAGGGATGATGGTATACAGTGAAAAATTTCTTTTGAAATCTGAAGAGAGAAAAGGGTTTGAACTCTTACTGTGCGGCTATGCATATGGCAAGCGCATAATGCGAAGCTGAAAGAAGTTTGAGGGCGACGTTTACGGCCACACTTTTGTTGGTGCGTGCGCACAAACACAATTGCAGTACAGTCATTTTCAGTTTTTTTTGTTTAAGGTGATGAATGTACACATCTTAGTGAGGAATAATTAACTGAATGATTTGATAAATTGTCATTAAAATATTCAAAGATGGCGCAACATTCTAAAACCTAATGTGACTTCAAATTAAATGGGGGGCCTGAGCTCAAAACCATCATTATTCATCTTGTACTGGTACTTGCTGAAGACCCTTAGTTCATCCACTGTCTCAGTCAGGCATTTTTAGCCCCCCCCCCCCCCCCTCTTAAATCAACTTTCTTCTCATTGGCTGCGCCTCACAAACAGAAGGCTTGAAAAGCAGGTGAGTGGGGCTTCTGTTTCTGCTCTCACTGTGGAAAACCAAATATTTAAAGCAGTCTGAAGGCTGAGCTTTTGGCTTAGAAGGATTACAATGACGCTGACCTAATTATTTGAAACTTTGTCCATGCATGATAGAAAAATAAGGAAAAGCATTATAGATCCCCTTTATACATTTCCTCCCACCCATGCTTTAAAACACACAAATTAATTTACTATCACATAAGATGAATAAAAACATCAAACGCTCATAACCAGAAGAGATAAAGGAACGTAAGCAGCTACCTGACAGCATTGATGTGCACTGGCTGTGACCGCCGGAGGCCAGTTTGAGGCGAGTCCACGGACGAAGAGGACGAAGTGGGCGGCTCTGGGGAGACGTGGCTTATCCCGTGTGAGTGCTGTCCCTGCCGTGGTTGGTTGTGTTGATGTGTGTGATGATGATGCGATGTAGAGGTCTGTCCGTTGTGCAGCAGAGGGATCGACTCAGTCTGTTGACCACTGCATGAGGAGTACAGGCTCTCCAGTGAAGAGTCCATATCATTCACCAGGGCCTCTAAGTCGACATCATCCTCTGAAAGACACGGGTAGAACACATCAGTGAGGTAGCCTATGAGGCTCCCGTGAAGTCAATGCATGAACAGCTTACAATGAGAAGAGAACCAGTGCTCTCAGGGAATGATGCTCATTAAATTTGGGCAAAGTTGCAGATAATGCATATGCAAAATTTGCACTGTGGGCCGAAGCCATAGCTTTTAGACTGCTCTATGATCTTCTCTGATGGGGGGTGGCTGTGGCTCAGGAGGTAGAGCGGGTTGTTTACTAATCAGAAGGTTGGTGGTTTGATCCCCGACTCCTCCAACCTGGAAGTTGAACCCTTTTGGGCGCCAGGGTGGCGTGAGCAGGCGACCATGTACGCCGCGTGGCAGTGCAGTCGGCGCGGGTTCGAGTCCCGACCTGTCGCTGTTTACCACGTCTTCCCCGTTTATCCTCCTGCTTTCCTGTCTCTCTCCACTGTGGAAAAACTGTCAATAAAAAGGCCAAAAAATATATTTAAAAAAAAAAAAAAAAGTGCTTAGGTTTGGGGGGAAAACAAACAAACAAAAAAACATGAATGTGTGTGAATGATGCTAAGAAGCACTGAGTACCCAACTCAGTCCTCACAGATTGCCATGTTAAAATGCCCAACTTTAGCATTTAAAGGCATGTTCATGACCTGATAGAAAGGAAAAAAATAAATAAATAAACTTTCTGTCCTCTATGCAGTTTTCTGCTTAGGAGCATTTGACTGACAGGTGTCCCGACACAGGCAGCAGGAGCCAATCGATGTGTGCTTGGCCTCACCTCAGCTAAAGAGAGCAGCTAAATTGGACCCCTCTGCTGTGTTTGTGCTATTGTTGCCTTTTTTGAAGCATTTTAATGGAATTATATGAAAAATATCATTGGCCTGCTGTAAGGTACTGCCTGTTCAACAAGTCTGTGCTTCAGTTTTGGTGAGAGAAATTCGTGACACACAGATTATGCTTCAGACAGAACAACTGAAATGCTGAATGAATAGGGTTGTTTCCTTAAACAGTAGTAGAGTCCCAGAATAAAAATATAAAGAAGGAAATTACCATAAGTCCTTGTTAAATGAAAAAACAATCAAAAACGGAAGAATCAAAGTCCTATAAGCTGCAGCTCTTCTTTCAAATGTGTTAACACACAATAAAAAGGTGTAGTCCCTGGATATTCAGAGACCTTCCCTTTCCATCTCAGTTTCTCATTTCATTGTGGCCTGGATTTGAACCTTTGCACCAACTTAATACCATACTACAAAAAAGGGGGGAAAAAATGCACAGTACACAACAGCCCACGCAGACACGTGCACAGATTTGTAACCAGTTTTGCCAGAGTGCTCAATCAGCAAGAATATCTTAATATCTTGACTACATACACTATACTGGCCCTGTGAGCCAAATCTCCAGGGAGATCAGGTACAAGCACAAACCTGCCCGTGGTACTTTTCAACTCTAACCGTTGGGGTTCAGTGTAAAGGCACCACACTGCAAGCATCTGCTCTGCATTCACGGCAGATTTCAAACACTCAGCTTTTAAATGTCTTTAAAAGAAAGACGTGAAATTCTTCTCAGAAGAAGTGTCTATCTTCAAAGTCGTCACGAAAACCTCTAGGCACATTTAAATTCATGAAGTGAATTTTTCAACCGACTCCAGGAGCATGTTTTATCAAAGCCCGGCATGAGCTCAGCTGAAGGGAAACTCATCTAATTGCTTCATGCTGTGAAAGTTTTAGCATCTGGGTAAACTGGCAGCCTAACTTTGCTCTTTTTTAAATTACAATCTGCAGCGGTGACTCGTCTTGTGATTAATAATTCTTCATTATACATTAAAAAAAAAAGAAAGAAAAAAAAAAAGGAAAAAAAAATGTATGCCATGAATTTATCATCAAATCTCTATGAAGATCTCACAAATGTGCTGTTGCACAAATGCAAACCACTAGGGGGAGACAAACTAATTGGATGAGGAAAGGGACTTTGAGAGGCATGGAACCCCACGCAAATACTGGAAAACTATATTAAATTAGTGTCTCTGTAACAGTACATTAAGACTTTTGGGATTGGGCTGAGCTGAGGTTGTTAGTTCTCTATTCGGCAGTGAAGATACTCTGACAACATACATATACACACATATATAAATAAATCTGTTGTAACTAATAGTGACTGATCAATGATTTGCACAATTATGACTGAGGACTGTTTTTTCTTCATTATGACATCAGAGATGCACCATTTGTTTTTTTGTTTTTTTAAGATCTGAAATAGAAAAGATTAACAGGGATATTTGTGTGCGTTTGGCTAGCACCACACTCTTCAGCACGCACAAAACCTGCAGCTATACCCAGTGAAAATTATTGATTGAATAAATGCACATTAAAAGCAACATTTTAATTTTAATGACACAGGCCTGCTGTCAGAATTCCAAATGTGCCCCATATGCCGCATCCCTGCAGCTCAGAGTGCAGTACACCTGACAGCTGGATCATGCAAGTGTCATACCGCAGGTAAAAGTCCCACCGCTCAGCAGAAACCTGACACTGGAAAACAGTAATCTGATTGATGCACTTTTAAAAGCACTGGCCTCAAAGTGAGCCCCACAGTCAGCCAAGGGTTCATTTTCTTGTGGAAATGCACAAGGTTTGTTTTTTTTTCCTTCCCAGGGAGAAAAAGAAAAGTTCCATAAGGAACAACAGGAGTCACAGCTTAGCAGGTTATATGCAAATATCTTTATGCAAAGGCATGGCTCTGCCTCCTCTTTAGTTGCCTGCTAAAACTTTGTGGACCTTTTGCTTAAAACATGTCGGGTAGGTGTACCACAAGTGTCTGAATTGCTGGCGCTTAATCTGTAGGTATTAATAGTGACAGGTAAGCTAGAGCAGCTACTTATAGATAGCCTAGAAAGCTAAAGAGCTATATGCCACAGGATACAGGGTGCATGAGAGGCTAAACACAAGACTAATGACAGAGCAACACACTTGTAACACAGAACAGAACATGACCTGCATGCTGCAGCTGTGGCTTAAACACACACACATGTTTACAAACCATAAACTATATCAAAAGTAAATCCAAATTTCAAAAAATAGTTTTTACCCTGAACATCAAATGCTCATCCATTATTCTCCAAGATAAGACACGCACCCCTCAAGCTATGGAGAGAAACTAAGTTTCCTCATAAATCTGACCTAGTTTGGCCTCTGGGGACGACTGGAAAAACTGTCTGCATACGAAGAAACAACACCCATAAACTCTCGCAAGGATGCAGGATTTGTGCGTCATTATCAGTCATACGATCGCAATCACCAATGCATGTCACAATCGCGCAAACAAAGATATGCGTCATGCTCCGTGGTGTGAGGCAGACAGATTGATGACACAGACAGCATGCAGGCACGCACGCACACATGCACAGGATTTAAACCTCTCGGACTGAGAAGCGACTTATCATTGTTCACTGTTTGACAGGGTCCAGAACACAGAAGCTAAGCCTGATATTCGCCTTTGGCGAGCACAACAGATGCCACAAACCTCTGCATCTATGCTCGCACACATGTTCTTACCTTATTAAATTAATTACATTACTAGGCCGTGAAAGACATTCAGCAGTTGCTGCACTTCTACTTCAAGTTTACGTAGCAAAACAGATGAAAACCAACAGATAGCACGATTTATTTAAAGCTGCTAAGAGGGACCTCTGATAAAACTCATGCAGCCCTGTTTGCAGGCGCTGAGGCTCCAACAGGGATCACACAACTAAACGGGTGGAAAACAAGATATTAACCCCCGTGGAGCTTTAACGAGAAGAAAAGAGGCAGAAATTAGTCCTAATACTGAGCAGTAAATGGATATGAGCACAGGTAACAAATACCTCATTAGTTAATCCTTCCGCTAAATTAGTCCTTTAAGATGTGCGATTATCCTGAATCCCATCATCTTAAAAGACTGTGGATCGCGTGGAGGTGACGCGGTCACTCTGCCTTTGTTCTTCATTCGACAAATATTTCCCCGTTTAACTGCGACAACATCTTTACGCTGTTTGAGCCAGTTTTAACTTTTATATTTCATAAATATATTGAAGTAATGACTTGGTTTATTCACAATAACCACATCTATCCTTTTTGAGAACTCAGCCTAAACTCCACTGTAGTACTCAGCTCCAAATATAAATCCTCAATAGCTCCTAGATCAACACTGGCATTATTGTTCTCATTTACTCATCTTTTCACTTCTCCCATGAGTGGAATTCATTCACTCCTCTTCTCCTCTGACATCTTTACTGCCCTCCCTCCTCTTTACAGGACCTATAACAGGTTAAATTAGGGGTAAAAATAGCCCAAGCACCCTCTATTGTTTGAGCCACGCCAAATACAGTCAGATCTGATAATTACCGGCATAAAAGCTAGTTTGAATATTTGCGATCATTAGCGAGAGAGACACGGACAAAATAAGGCTATTGTGATGTTGGCGGATACATATGGCTGTCCAGGAATGCAGTCTGTTCATCTTTTATTCATTCCCGCTAGTTAAAAAACAAAAAGGAGCAGCAACCCTTGGAAAGGGAAAAAAAAAAAAAAAAAGGGGGGAACGTATACATATACGGTACATCAACTGAATGCACACATTCCCTCTCTCTCTCTCTCACACACACATACAAAAGACATACTATGGGGAAAACAGCTTCTGAATACAAGCCCAGCAGAGGGGTTTACATTCAAAGAGATCAGGGGGAATACAGACAGAGCAAGTCTAAACTGTAAAGCGTGGCTCTGCACTGGGGAGTACAATACCTCTGGTGACAACACCCACTGAGGGCCAAGCCTCCTGATCTGGAGGGAGAGTGTGGGAGGGTCAGAGGGAAACGGGTGGAGAGGAGGAGGGAGAATGGACATGAAATGAAAGGAAAGAAAAGACGGCAGTAAACGGAGGGTCAGAAACGTATCTGAGTGGGAATTGTGAGTAAAGGAGAGAATGGGTGAAATGATGCAGGTTTAACTTCAGTTTTGTGAAGACCGAAACTTTTAAATGCAAGTTTAAAAACTGCTAGCTGTGTGGTTCTTGGCTAGAAGGATGGGCATGTGTCAGCTGGTTGACAACTTTCATCCTGACAAATAACTCAATACTGTAAGACTGGTGCCAGTTATAGTATTGTGCCCCTTGCTATACTCTACACACTACAATGCATTCTCACATATAACCATCTCCAAAACATCCTTCCAATGTTTGGGGCGTTCTCAAGTATTCATGCTCATTCTTCTGCTGCATGCCTGCTGCCACTCCTGTAGCTGCTGCTAAAAGCACTACAATCTCTCTCTTTTTTTTTTTAAACCCACCCTCCACCCACTGGCTAGCTTCCCCTTAAGTGAGAAGTTAGCGTTGCCACTCCCCTGCTGGGATGACCTTGACATTTCTCTGTGTGAAGCCAAAGGGTCAGAGCCTAGGCATAATATACACATGACATAAGAATTAATTTCAGATGAGCCGGATGAAATGCTGTTAGTTGCTGTTTAAGTAAATCGTGTGTATGTGTATGCATCTCTTGCATGCCACGCTCTCCTTATAAAGGCATAACTGGAATAACTGGAGGAGGTAGGACCTTCGTTTCCAGCCCGAGAGCTTGACTGGTTGACCCCCTCAAGAGCCACGCCATCAGATTACTGAACTGCATTGGTAGCATTGATGGGATTTGTTGCCTAGCAGCTGCATGCCCATCTAAGACATGCCCCCTCCCAGGCCCTGGCTCCCCAGGAACAATGGTCACCATCCATGTTTACCAGCGAGGGCCTGGGGCACGATGGTGGAGTTTCTCTCAGCCCCGTACTCGCATAAAGCTTCTGAGCTCCACTCTCAGAGAGACCTGTGATTGAAACATTTTACACTCATGGCAGATGCAGTGTATGATGCACAGCAGCGTAATATAATGGGCTTATTACTGACCAATAAATTCATATACTGCATCATCTGGACCGAATGTGACTGCCTCACCTCAGACTACGACATCCAAAGCTACCGGCCAATTAGATTACTAAATAAAACTTACATAGTCGCATTCAGATGATTTCATCTCACAGCTGGCAAAGTTTATAGCACTCTACTAATCTGACTGACTGCACTGGCATCTTAAGAGCTTAGTTCTGTCATAAATTCAAAATGTAAGCCACTTGTAAGCATCCACGCTATTACCTCAATCCACACGTCTTTTTTTTTTTGTCTTCGTAAGGACAGAACAATGTCCGGACATGATATGCTTTCAAAGTACGAGATACGCCAAATAACTCAGATAGCAAAGATGCTGATTTTCCTCAATTCTGAGGGATGCACTAAAAAAACAAACAAAAAAAAAAACACTGCATCTGTGAGAGACGGCTCATGTGGCGTGCTAAGGCACTGGACAATGCGTTCTTGTCAATTTTCTAGTTACTCACTTAGACCAAGTTAAGCTGTGCAAAACATTCAACTCCACAGTAAATCCATTATAATATGTGGTTTAGCACAGCTGCGTGTTGAGCAGCTCCTGCTTCTTGAAATCAAATATTGGCTTGTAAATGATTGGATGAGCAGCAACGTTCCAACAAAGTCGTACTGTTCCCTGAATCATTTATAGGTTTATGATTCATAGGCCTGCAAGTGAATAGTGGTTGGAAAACAAGCTTAACAATGTCAGCGAATGTAATCAACTGGACTAAAAATCCAGGAGGTACATGGGCTGAAGTCAGAGTCACTAATCAGCGTATACTGTAAGTGTTAAACGTGCTTGAACTGGCCTCTTACCGTAATTTGTCACTCAGTGGATGAAACATAAAATAAGAGTGACACAAAGGTGAAGGCTATCTGGAGGAGAAAATATATAAATAAATTCATAGAAAAAAAATGATAAAACTAAATCTGGGAATCCACTGGAGACATTCAGAGTGCGTAAACAAAAAATTTTGCCTAGTGAAACTCATCTCAATTCATCTGCCTCTCCGGTCCTGAGTTCCCTCTATCCCAGATGATCCTGAAAAATGACAATGTAATTTCTGCTCCATTTATTTCCCATGCCAGCGACAAGCGTTCTAATTCACTGGTTGAGTCCTCACAGACTCCCCACCCTTACCTCCCATGCTGAGACAATATTGTGTTTGAATCTCATGCTCCGATTGTCATGGATGAACCCTGTATGGCACAATTACATAGACAGAATAATTATAATAGCACCCTGCGTCCATGCACATCATCCTTTGAACAGCTCAAGTGTTGACAGCGGAAGAGACCCAAATATATATATATTACACCCCTCAAACCACCCCTGCAGAAGATAATTAAGAGCGAGACACACACGCGAACACGCGGCAGCAGAACTTTTTTTTATTTTTTTATTCTATTTTCTATGAGAACAAACTAAGGTCACGCATTAAGTTTATTTTTTAAATAGCATGCAGTTTCACATCACAAATGCCACACCACATTGGAGATTACGACATATTAACTGTGCAAACAAACACACAGACAGACACACAAAAGACCAACCTTGATGGTTAGGAGAACTCTGATTGGTTGGTTGCTGGAATCTCGGACCAATGAGGTCAGTCTGTCTGTGATTGGAAGATCGGTCTATATTTTCCTGCTGAGAGAGAGACAAGCAAGAAGAAAGAAAGAAAGAAAGAAAAAACTCACGTCACACCACTGAGAACTTTGTTACAGCAGCCAAACTAAAAAAACACGTTAAACATTGTATCATTAAAAATAGGAAAAATACAATTAAAATGACCAAAACCTTTCCCAATTTGAATGTCAACAAATGAATACAATTTTGTTTTTAAATTAACCACATCCTGTTGGTTCGTGCATGCTGCTGATCACCGTAAAGGACCAGCGTGTAGGAATTAGTGGCATCTGGCGCTGAGGCTGAAAACTGCAACCAGCTCAAAATCCCCCTCTCGGATTTCCTCTTCCAAGTGTGAATCACAGTGGCCATCACTTCCACGTGAAAACATAAGACCAGGCCCTCTCTAGTGCCGGTGTTAGGGCTGTTTAATCTGGTCTACTGTAGAAACGAGCGGACCCCGTAGCAAAAACAGCCATTCACAGTAACAGGTGATTATATATATGAACGCAAACATAATTTTGAATGCTATATTCCATTTCTGGAAATCGGGTTTCCCATAATCTGGACAGTGGCCTTTTAAAAATAAAGCTATAACTAAGCTGAAACATTTTAGCGGTAACAAAAGCTGAAATGAAAAACAAGAAAACTAAACAAACTTAAACAGCAGTTACAACACCTTCAGAAAAGCGGAGCTAACTTAATCTCTACTCTTCCTACACTGCATGTGAAACACATACAGCATAAACAGTGTGTGCGCATGATCAGGTGTGTATTAGAGCGCAGATGAAAACCACTTAAGACACCACTCATGCACAGTGTCCTCATTTCCCTTTTGTTATGCTGACTTAAAGGATTCCAGTCAGGACAAACTGTTCAAAAAGGAAGGGGAAAAAATGTAGAAGGAGTGACTGTTTACATACGTGCAAACATATTTGACAGATTTGTTTCTGGAACTTACAGCAATAGCAACTTATCATTTGTCTGTGTCCCGAACGGCGTCCCGCACAGGACCTAACAGCAGGAGTGGGAACAGGACGTTCTGGGCGGACTACTGTGCTCAGAAAAACATCGCTACTGACTGCGAGCGCAGAAGACGTCCTCTGCCGTAATAAAAGCTGCTACAGTAGCTTGTTCTGCCTCATTTGGAGTAGACAGACAGACAGTGCAAGCAGAACTAGATTATTTTACAAGTGTTTGTTTTCGTTTGTTCCCCCCGTACCATAATGGACGCTTTGTGCCCCACATTTGAGTTAACAAGTCAAAAGCATCCCAAGTAGCCGCCTTTTACTAATGCATTTCGAAGGTTTTGGGTGAAGCTCATTAAATTTGTCTCCTTGCAGCACAGTGCCGGATCACATCCACACATTTAATCTTTATCTTGTTACATAAATGTGAGACTAGCAGTGATTCCTCAATCCCACTGACTATAGTGTAGACACTGCGGCACAAGAACAATCTTTATTCTCTACAGAATAAATAAATGAATGTAAAAAATGAATTAAGCCTGGGAGAATTTGTAACAGTTAAGGCAACTCCACTAATCAGACCTGATGAGCAGTTCAAAGAGAAATGACTCACTGTGAGAGTAAAGCTTCAAGTACAGTAGAATTTCACCCTGATGTCTCCGTTCTTCAAAATAAGGGTTCTGCTAAACTGAATTCATGCAAGATTTTAACTGTGGTCTTCAGCAGGAGAAAAAAAACACACACACAAAAAAAAAATTGCCATTTCTCACTGGTGTGTACTGGTATATATGCTCTGCACATTCTCCGCTTTGTCCACCACTGCCACCCCCAACCGCTCTTCTATACCAACTAACCCAACCGCATCCAATCATTAAGCTGCATTGTTCCGTCTTTTATAGTCTTGAATTCCAGCGATATTTGCAATTTTTTTTAAAAACAAAAAAAACAAAAAAGGAGATTTGGGCTCTTAATGGGACTAACCTGCTTTTGAATTAAGAAAAGGAAAAAGAAAAATAACCACCACGCTACTACACTTGTTCCTGTGACACAGCAAACCCATCATCAACGCACACCGTCTGGTCCGGCTACCAGACTGTGACTGATCCCTACCCAGTCACCCAAACAGCACTGGGACACTTCTGTTTGGTTAGCGCGCTAGTATAGTTGCTGTGTGTGTATTGTTGGATGGTCATGGTTGAGCTCCACTGAGCAGAACTGTAAAGACTCTTTATATAGTGGTCTTTAATGCAGTATTGCATGGGTGTCTGGAAGTATATGCCTTTAACCCCCCAGTATTTCGTCACTTGGTGTTGACTTAAAAACAATTAGAGGCTCTTTTATCTTTGCATTCTCTCATCACTCCTCTCAGTCTCACAAGTACAGGTAATTAACACCCCCCTACACACACGCACACACACACACACACACACACACACACACACACACACACACACACACACGTTGCTTGAGTTCTTAGAGAGGGGTCAAAACAGGACTGAGTGTAGGCCAAGTTTTGACAAAGAGCATATAAGGGCTCTTTCATATTAATGAAGCTGAAAGGAACTTCAAAAAGGAGTCAGAGGGTTGAGGGTTTAGTCCTTTAAAAGGGGTCAGCGGAAGGCCAGAGGCAAGGTTAAGGCACTAAAAGCAGGGCACACAAAAGGTGTGGAAGCAGGACCTAAAGAGAAAAAAAAATATGCTGAGATGCATGTCAAATCTATGCTGTGCCTTTAGGAGAGGTCAGTCTTAGGTTAAACCAGAAACTGAACATGAAGCCATGCTGGACTGGAAAATACTGGAGAATTAACAGTTGAAATTGATCCATAACTACTTTGGGCTCCATTTTCATGTTTGTGCAGGGCTAACTGATGGTTTCCTGTTGCGCACTGAGGTTATTTCTTGACATAATTGGTTCTGGTGTCTGTGGCTCAGCCACACCCCACTGTCAGAGGAAAGAGTGCTGATGCTAATCCAGCTGTCCACTGTGACAGCTCAATGCCAAGCAGAAGTGGGAATTCTTAACAATTTTGCGGACACAAATCACTTTGATCAATTCAGCTCAAAAACCTAGAGTTACCATGTAGTTCATTCACATGGACCAGTAAGTGAATCCATCATCGTTAACACAGCTCAATGTTCAACTGATCACGGCGGTCTTCATTTCACTGAGTTCAGACTGTTGCTAGTTTAGGTTGTTACATTCAGTTCAGTACAAAACCAGCTTACCAGCATAATGCAAAACATCAGCACTTCAGCAGGCTTTTATTTCAAGCCGAATTATCAGAAGTGCAGTCCCCCTTCACTACATCCATGAACTTCAGTTCTTCCTCTTTCCTCCTGCCTGGCAGCTCCATCTTCAACATCCTTTGTCCAGTATATCCACTGTCCCTCCTCTGCACATGTCCAAACCATGTCAGCCTTGCCTCTCTGTCTCTGCTCAGCCTGAGCTGTCCCTCTGATGAACTCATTTCTAATCCTGTCCCTGTAGGTTAGCTGCTAAGCACACACGGTCAGTGTCTCTGTTCACATTTCCATTTCTTTTTATTCGATGCTTTTCAACCAGCAGATATTACATTATGGCATTAATGCCAGCTTGACAGAATGAGCAGCTCTCACCAACTGTAATCCACATACTAAAGGCCTCTCCTTTACCCTGATAGCACCTGGTATCTGTCCTCTCTGTAGTCTCTAAGTAACATTGCAAATTTTAAATTACACACTGCAGACGCTAGTTAAATAAGGACCAATTGTGCTTATTTAGGATCCTTATTGCAAAACTGTCCACTTGTCATGAATATTAAAGTAGAACAGGTTTAATGGGCTGATGTCCACGTCAAGGATCTCATTACAGGTTCCACTATAAATCATTTAAAAAGACACAAAGATTAAAACTTCTATCATTTCATAGGAAACACCAGATAACTGGAGAAAAAGTGTTTATGTAGTATAAAATAATATTTGTGCATCTTTGTGAGAGTCACATGTTTTAAGATAAAGTGACTGTAAAAAGGCTATTAGGTAGGAGTATAGTAATGCATTGTTTCTCATCACTCCCAGTGTGCAAATGCACCACAGCTGCGGTAGGGAAGCCTGGCCACACAAATACCAGACGTGCACATCCTATGCACAGCGGACACGTCACACTTGACACTTGCAATCTGCACTGCAGAGTTTGGTGAGGCTGAGCCCTTTCAAGTTTTAACAGGATAAATTTGCACTTTCCACTACTGTTTTAACAAGAACCAAATATTCTCAGAAAGATTACAAGTGTTACAAAGGGTTCTGGTCTTACTTTGGACTGACCTACTGAGGAAAAACAGCATTAACAGGAATAGGCTTGTTGCAACATACAGTACATGAACACTAGGCAGCAAGTGGAAATCCCTTATTACATAACTGACCAGAATGAGATCAGGAGGTCACACTAATGTCTGCTTCAACGCTTTGTTGATTAATTTGTTTATACTGTGGAAGCTCAGCTGTAGCTGTAGTTAACATTAAATGAGCCATGGGAGTGCTGGGCCATGACAGATATTTGCATAACATCAGAAGATTGAGGGTTTTAAATCACAACTTTTTAGCCTTTTATCAATTGAAAGTTGGCCCATCTATAAATATTATAGTGTAAGCTATTTTAGGTTTTGCATCCACATAGCTGAACAGCTCTCAGCTCTCAAGTGTGAAATGTTGTAGTAGAAGTAATAGAAATTACTCCTATTGCTGGCTACAACAGAAAACATCAGATAGACAATATTGTCGAGTGTCTATAGCCTTCTGTAAAACACGGAGACTGTGCAGTGGGCTGGGACTGCATTTTAGCCAGCAGTACTGGGCATCCTGTCAAAATTGATGGAATTCTGAACATAGAAAAGTTCTGCCAACTTTTGATCCCCATGTAATTCCACCTGGAAAGCATCTCATCATCAACGGCTTCATTTTTCCAGCATGACAGTGATCACAATGCCAATAAAGTAAAAACATACCTCGGCATGAACACAAAATGGAACACTTCAGTCATGAAATCCTTGATTCCCCATTGCTCCTCTCACAAGGAGTCTAAAACCTAAAACGCAGCCTTGGTTCAATAGTGCCACCAGAGAGCCCGGACAGATGTGTAGCATCTCTAACTCATCTGCTCACATCAACCTGTGTTGCTTGTAAGACATGGATGGCTTTAAATTTTCTTAACTTAAATGATCAGAAAACAGAGGTCACCGTGTTTGGTGCCCCTGACCTCTATATCCTCGGACTCATAAAAAACCCTTTGCAAGGAATCTAACTTTTGACACATTAATGCTGAAATTAAAACTAGCTTCTTTCATATTCGGCTACTTGGAAAAGTGAAGCCATTCTTCTGTTTCAGAGGCTTTGAGAGGGCTGGCCATGCCTTCATTGTGTCTCGACTTCACAATGTAATAGGTTTTATTCAGCCTTTCACTCCTTAGTCAACTGCAGCTGGTCCAAACCGCTGCAGCACGGTTACTAACTGTCGCTCGCAAGCCAGACCACATATTAGTGATGGGACTACTGTGTCGAGGCTTCGGAGAGTGTGAGAAATCCAGGAAGACTTTTATGAAGCATGTATTGAGGCTTGCTTCATTAAGGGCGAGTGGCATCATTGGCGACATCTGAAGCTTCGCTGGTTCAGGTAGCGGTTCGAGTGTTGGCATGATTTAGGAAAACTAAACTAAATTTGTTTGCTGTGACACAGAGGAGCCGCTTCAATGGAACTGCTAAAGGTGAAGGGTTTCCTCTTCATGGCAACACTCTCCAGTAAGGTATTACACATTATATGCCTATAGACAATCAAATGTGTTACTACTATAATATTCAGTATATAGTCTTTTTTTTTTCCCCTTCCAAGGTGAATTGTTTGCAACTGGGATAGAACAGCAGTACCTCATCTAAGCAGAGGCATATATATCCAAGCTTTTACAGGCTTGCTGTGGGATACCTGTGCAGCCCTTACTCCTCAGTACCACGTGAAAGGATTTTCAATCACTGACCCATCTTTTGAAAACACTGCAACACTTTTACATCTAGGGTCCTATTGGATTTACTTAAATACTGACTGAAATCATACTGACGTTTTTGACATGGACAGACCCCTATTACCATTACCCACATATTAATCACAAACAGATGAATTAATCCACACAAAATCAAGTTATGGTGTTTTTATTTCTATTTTTTGGCAGTGATTATTCACATGCTGACTCTGTTGCAAAACAGCCAAGGGGACATCACAAATAGCTGAAATGACAATAACATTTTTGACCAGCAGGGGGGTTTGTGTGCTCACGAAGCCTCAGGAAATGAACCTTTTTTTTGGGGAACCAATTGGATCGAAACCTTCAAAGCTTCACGAGGCTTCATCTGCCCATGACTAACACATATCCCTCATATTAGCGTCCCTACACTGGCTGCCTGTTCTCAAATTGAGCTTAAGATTTTATTTGTTTTAAAAGGCATTACATGGGTTGGCGCCTTCTTACCTCTCCAATCTTTTAAGTTTGGAGATTCCGTCAAAATCACTGGGGTCTGCTATGCAAATGTTCCTAGCTGTCCCAAGGCCCAGATTAAAGCACAGAGGAGATCAGGCCTTAGTTGTTGCTCCGAAAGTGTGGAACAAACCGCCCCTTCACATCAGGACCTCTCCAACATCTTTTAAAACCTGTTTGAAAACCCATTTTTATTCTCAGACTTTTAAATCAGAATGAGTTCCGAGTACTTGGCTTTGTTTTAACACAGGTTCTCTTATTTTATATTTCCTTTCTTAACTCTGTCATTTTGTCCTATGTTTTGTGCCACTTAATTATTTTAGTTGTACAGCACTTTGGTCAACAGTATATATATTGTATTTCCATGTATGTTTGCACATTTCAATAAACTGCTACAGCAAGACTTTTGTGTAGTACTGCAAGTATGGAAGAATATTCTGTATTTACTAGCCTGTTTCTCCTATTTACATATAGTATACTGCTGCTCATAAGGCCCAACGTATTGATAGTAAACTGGGAATAGTGAAAAGAAACTTAGAACTGGGAATGTCGAGTCAAAAATGACATTCATGCTGCAAAAGATCAAGTAACTCTTGTGATAACTATAATTTCTTTGTTGTTAGCATGTAGCCCCAATATAAAACAATCTAGCCATCTCTTTGCGTCTCACAGCAAGTGTGCATAGTTTACTGAGTGAACATGTCGTGACAGTGTTGTTCTTTGGCATATACAGTTTTGAGAATGACGCAAGTATTGGTTTTCACAAAATTTGCTGCTACTGAAGTACAATAAGTATTTCATAAATTTCAAAGGGTTTTATTGGCAATTACATTAAGTTTTTGCAAAGAGTCAATATTTGCAGGGTTGGTCCTTTTTCAAGACCTCTGCAATTCACTCTGGCATTCTGTCAATCAACTTCTGAGCCAAATCCTGACTGACAGCAACCCATTCTTGCATAATCAACGCTTGGAGTCTGTCAGAATTTTTTATTTGTCCATCTGCCTCTTGAGGATTGACCACAAGTTCTCGATGGGTTTAAGGTCGGGTGAGTTTCCTGGCCATGGACCCACATTTTCAATGGTTCTCTTTCCTGAGCCACTTAGTTATCAGCAGTTGATCGCGAGCCGCTTCACCAGTTCGCTATCGTAACCATTAGCCATTACCAAAATTAGTAAGCAGGTGCAGCTATTAGCATTAGCAGGCGGTTGTCCATTCACACCTGCCCGCTCCCATTCCTGAGCAAGCTCCTGCACTGGTGGTGCCCTGATTCTGCAGCTGAGTCACTTTTAGGAGATGGTCCTGGTACTTGCTGGACTTTCTTGAGCACCCTGAAGCTTTCTTCACAACAACTGAACCTCTCCTTGAAGTTGTTGATGATCAGATATATGATTGATTTAGGTGTAATCTTACTAGCAGCAGTATCCTGGCCTGTGAAGCAATGACGACTGATCGCATTTCCTTGCAGGTAACCGAGGTAAAAAGAGGAAGAGCAATGGTTTCAAAGACCACCTGCTATGTGAACTCATCCAGCATGACGGTGATCTCTAGCATTCTCAAAATGACTGTAGAGTTCTCCTTACACGGCATTTTAGTGTTTAAGTCCTCTGCTCCATAGTTAATTACATAAAGGAATAGTGCACATTGACATTTGTACAGACTTAGCTGAACGTAGTGCATTTTCATTGCAGTCGTCTTTTACTTGATCAGATTTGCCTTGTTCTGCTCATACAGCTCATTTAGCCACCAGTCAAGATTATCAAGATTACAGCTGAAACAAGATTAAAGTGCTGATATAATCCATGAGCACAGAATGAATGTTATCTTTGGCTCAATCGGTTTGGCACTGCTGCTTCAGTTTTATCAGGGAAAATCTTCCACAACCCTGGAATTTCATAGTGAATGGGTTTTCTCATTCAGCGAGTCAAGGTACATCTGTTATAGCTGAATGGTTTCCAAACAGCCGAGTGAGCGAGTACTGCTGTGGCCGTGCACGCGCGTGTGTGGGTGGGTGGGTGTGTGCATCCACCCTTGAGTGTGTACATTAACGTTCATATTCTACAGCTCTAACAGGACCCACCCAAACTGTTGGCAAAGAAATTAGAGCTGAAATGATGTCTCATTCCTTTCAGATAACTTTTATAGCCTCCAGTAACGGAACAGTCGTCCATCTTTGATTACCACTGAATAATCTAAATAAGAAAAATATTAATGCAGGGCCAGGGTGCAGGAAAAATATTAGCCTGCACATATTTACACTGCCATCTTGGGGCACCATATATATATATATATTTTTTTTTTATTCACTGTGCTTTTTCACTGTGTGGCATCTCTTTAAATAACTGATTAAAAATAAGACACACAAAACAATATACAGCTGCTACAAACATTACGTACCAGAGCCACTGACTCAGACCTACCACATATACAATGTCAGCACATATACATAAAAACTAATTTAAATACAGTGCCAATAAAAAAATTTTTTTTAAAAAAATCTAAAAGACTCTAGGAGACTCAACTATTTCATAGCTTTGAGTTCACATAAATGACCGGCAGAGAACACACAGCTCTGAGTGGACCTATAGTGTCAGTGGCCTGCTCCAAGTGTTTGGAAGCCCTTTGTTCCACTGAGGGTGGTGTGATGATTCTACAAAACCTAAATCCAAGGTCAAAAAGTAAAGTTTGGTCTTGTTTCTCAGTACCAAGGAACAAAGAGACACGAATCCATATCGGAACCTCACCAGCTGGGACTTGCATACTGAGTGATGGAATTTGGTCATGTGCAGTTTGCAGGGTAAAACCTTATTTATGGTCATTGCATTGGTTGTATTACGTACCAACTGTGATGTCACCAAAGTGCACCCCCCCCCCCCAAATAAAATAAATAAATTCAAGCTGTTGGAGCGGTAAAAATCTACAGTCCTGTCTTGAATCTGTCTGCGCTGCATATGTGCCGGTTACAAAAACCGAGGTGCGCTCAACGAGCCAAAGTGACACCAAAGTGCGGTTCACGCCAGCAGTTGTGGCATCACTTAGGTGCACCGCACCATTCGCGAGAGTGACGATGGCATCTGTACACCAGGTGTAAGGAGACAAATCTGACTCTCAGTCAAAGCTGAGGAATTTAAGAGAAATCATAAACTAAGAAATTAACAACTCAGCACATTTCATTTATTTCAAAGTGCATTTGTTCCTAGTTCTAACAGAATGTTGCTGATTGTGTGCAACTAAAATAATAATTGACTTGAACGAAACATTTAAAATCATGAGCACAAAATTTCCACTGTCAAACAGTTATGCATTCACCTGTATAAATACAATGTGTATATTTAAGCTATAATATGTCGTTTTGCTTGGGTAAGCTGTGATTTAAACACAGGGGCTGCTGACCATCAGGCCTGCAAAGAGCTGATGGCTGGTAGTGAATACACCCATTACTAAAAGGCCCGTCCTGCTAGTGTTTCATCCAAAGGCACTTCTGTTGCTCCAACAAGGATAGAGCGGTCCATCCCCCTGCTGCTCTTTGTGCATTCAGCATGTTCACCTTGGTGGGATGCTGCAACCATTACTGACTCTCTTTGATCAGTGAAAGACAAGACATTTTTCCCCCCTAAAAAGAAAAATATAATATTGCCATTTACCTGGTAATTGGGATGATGTAGGAAATAATCCGGACATCCGGCCACTGCCATGGCTCAGGTTTCTCAGATTTTCTTTTACAGCTTTGCCTGGTTGAAATGAATTCTTGATTAGATGGACAGAGCGGAACCTGCAGAGAAAGAAGAGCAGACAAATGGAGGTTAGTGGAAAACAACAAAGGAAGCAGGGGGAGGGTAAGAATGTCCGCGAGAGGAAGGATGAAGGAAGGAGAGGAGGATGATATAAGGAAAGGAAGACAAAGTGTGAATTCTAAGAAGACAGATATAGCACAGAGCACTTCTTAACCCACATAGGTAAACTGTAAACAACATCAACAAGCAACACAGAAGGAACAATGGTTGGTTTAAATAACTGCACCTGTTTCAGAGTTTACTGCTATACCTGTTCAGTGAATCCAAAAAAGGTGAAAAAGAGCCTACTTTTAATAGATTTTGGAGAGGCGGGGAGTTAAATTATTAAATGCACACACAACCAAGTTTTCATATTTGAAACTAGCTTAACCTTCTGTAGGGTTAAGCTGGTTTACAGGAGAACAAAGGCTACTTGAAACTGCGACGTTACTGCCATAAAAGTAAATTCAGTGAAACCAAGACAAACTGTTATGTTTCACTGACATAACAGTTACACTAACACTCCACCACCAATGTGGTGCAATTCTACATTAACTTTTGCTTTACTGTAAATATTCTGAGCCCTTTATTATGAGAGTCTCCATTGCGGAGCATGAAAAGTCTACAATTACGCGCGCCCCTCATTGCGAGTCCTGTATTTGTTGCGTTCTTGATTTATTGCTCCAAATTGCATCTGAAGCGACCGACAGTTTCTCCATAACTCGGTTGTGCATTAATAAAACACTGAACAATCTTCTGAGGTGTGGTCTTTGTTAAAATAACTGCAACAGATGTTGCGCTTTACAGTACTAAAAATATGTGCTTCTGTTCCAAGACCCTGCCTCCCGGTTATCCTTGGTCAAAATAACCATAATTTCAACAACATGAACTCCAGTGTATTTGAACTTCTTAAAGTGGGTATCCTACTAACCTCTTGGCATTGCTGCCACTGAACAAACACCTGTAAACACTGACCCAAAAATACCCTACAGGCACATATCCAGGTCTGAAGTTATACCCTGGGGTATACTTGGAGCCAAGCAGCTCAGGCTCATAACTGTGATGGTCTTTTATGCGGCAGTTCGTGACCTCCAGTTCATATTATAAAAATAGGACCTGGCATTTTATAGACAGCTAATATTATCTCATGCTTGCATTAGCGGTCATGAGCCAGCTGCCCTTGCGGTGAGGCCGTGTTTGCATGTGTGCATTTCTGCCAAACAGTGTTTATACGTGTTTGTTTCTGCTTGTACACGTGCGCACGTTGGCATGTGTGGATGTTTGCGTCCACTATGCTGCAAATACTTGTGCGTGGGTGTGTAGGCTCTACTTTTTGAGAAGTTTTTGGGGGTCTTTGAGAATCTAGTCATGTTTAGTGACTCCCATCATATCAGATTTGTATACAGTGATGTGACTGCTCTGTCTCCAGGTAAGTAAGCCGTCACTCATATTCATCTTTCTGGCAAAATGATGGAAATGAAATTGGCACGCTCTTCATTTTGATGCAGATGTGTTACTTATACTTTTAAAAAGATAAGTTCTCCTGAAATTGTCAGCTGACATGATATAACAAGGCTGTCAATTTCCAGCATTTTTTTGAAGCCTTAAAATAAACCTCCAAAATTGGACTTGCAAATACCTACCGAACTATGAATGCAGTCTAAACAAAGAGCTTGGCACCATGCTCACTAGAATCACTGAAAGAGCTCGCTTGTAATGAGTGTGTGCCTGTGCGTGGCTATCTGTGCGAGTGTGTGTGCGCGCTACTTTGTCAATCCATGTGTGGGGCCTGGCTGGCTGGCAAACAAGCACAACTTGTCATTTACTCACCATTTACAGACACACAGTTTACAACAAAAACAAAACTAATTCACATCAACCGAAACGCTCCAAGCCACCCCTCATTAAGTGCCACAAACTTACTATCTGTGGTCGAACGAGGCTGGTTTATTTATTTTTCTTCCAGAAATCAGGGGCTTGTGCAAGAGAAACAAGTGAGCTTCAACTAACTAAGTTGGATGGCAAACAAAAACAGTTGTGCTTCATTGAAGTCCTAATCAAAATAAGCAACTCTGATTTTGTCAGGGTTAAATACAAAACATATAATGCGACAAAAATAAAAAAAAGATACACTCGGTCTTTCAACATTACAGGTGTGCACTGCAGGGTTAGTGTTAACTGTGAGTGATAAAACATGGGAAAAAGCGCAGGTGCTCGATGTAGCATTAAAAAAAAAAATGCAAGTTTCAAAGAGCTCATACATGACACAGCTATTCTCAGTGACTGATATTGCCCAAACATACATGCACCTGTGATGTTAATTGCTGCCTGACACAATCAAAGCCATTCCAGTGCAGGGATTAAACCCTTTCAGAGCCCTTTGATTCAATTCCTTCCACTTGAACAGTGTACTGAAACCTAACCATCTATGACTTTGACAGTACAATTATCATAGTAGAATGGGGGGGAGGGCTTTGGGGTGCAGTGGCAGTGAGATTACTGCATCTGGATTAATTAAGCTGTTTTTGCTCAAACTTGCATGACAGTAGATTGTTAGATGGTGGACTTCAAACGCAACAGTCTCATAATGCTAGTCATAAATCATAAATCTGTCCTTTGTGAGACCAGTAAAATGGGCAATTGAAGGTGTCGCGCTTTAAAAATTCACCATTATATTAACTTTATTGTAAAACATTATTTACACATACAGTAAGCAGCATCAGCCCATTACAACTACACTCATACTTATAGGTACACCTGCTCGCCTGATTATTAAAGCAAATATCCAATCTGCCAATCATGCGACAGCAACTAAATGCATTTAGCCATGTAGGCATAGACAAGAGCTGCTGAACAGAGGTGACTTCAGTGACTTTCAATCTGGAACCGTTTTGGTCATTTATTCAGCTTATTTTCCCACACAGCCATCTCCAGGGCTTACAGAGAATGGTCCAGAAAAGAAATATTCAGTGAGTTGCAGTTCTCCAGGTGAAAATGAGACCGTGAAGGCAACAGTAACTGGAGTCTGGGTTTCTGCTTCAACAGTCACATGGTAGGGTCAGAATTCGGCTTAAATCGTCATGAAAACAAGGATCCAACCTTTTTTGTATTAACAGTTCGGGCTGTGGCTGTGTACTGGTGTGGGGGGTGTTTAACATATTTTGGCCCCTTAATACCAAACATCCAGTTACTGCCATCCTATTATTCCCAAATACCAGGGTAATCGCAGTTCTCTGAAAAACAAGTGAGGCATCTCACTCTGGGAAGCGCCTTAAGGTGTGACCAATCACAGAAGCTCCACGACCACTACGTCTGTCTAAAACAGACCAATCACTTCCGAGGACACAGGGTGGCAGGAGGGAGAATAGCATCCTCCTCATCCTCGTCGTTACTGTCTCTGATGAGATCAATGTTAACGCCATCCTCATCTTCTTATCTGTGCTTCTTGCTGTAAAAGAGCCGTTTGAAAAAAAACAAGGAAATTCAACCTTGTAGTCTTGGACCATGTCTCCACAAGAGGTGGTCCTAAGAAGATCTAGTGGTAGCCATAAGCACTAATGCTCAGTTTTGACAGCTAGCAAATAGCTACACAAACACAAGCTCACTTGACGCACTAGCTCGATGAGGCGCAGGTCTGCAACCACAACTTGTCCGAAAAATACATTCTTGTAACAACAACAACAACAAAAAACACGGCTACATCTGCTAACAATTTAAATGGATAATCCTGGTCCAGGGCCGCTGAGGAGCTCTAGTGATCTTCATGGGAAAAACTGATTGGTTATAATTTGGTCTGTTTTAGAGGTGGTGGTAATGGACCTGGCCACACCAGAAAGTACTTCCCATAGTGAGATACCGAGGGAGGTTTGAAAGAGAACGCGTATTGTTTTAACACCACAGGACTGCCTCAGCATTGTTACCATGTCCATCCTTATATGACCACAGTCCACCAGTCTTCTGACGCCGCTTCCAGAAGGATAACACATCATGTTACAGAGCTCAAATCATCTCCAGATGGCTTCTCGAACATGACAATGAGCTCACTGTTCTCAAATGCCCTCCAGTCACCAGATCTCAAGCCAATGGAGCACCTTTGAGAGGTGGTGGAATGAGAGAATTCACATCATGAAGGTACAGCCAACAAATCTGCAGCAACCGTGTGATGTTATGTCAATATGGTCCAAAATCTGAGGAATGTTCTCAACACTCTACTCAATCTATGTCAGACAGAATTGCGGCGGTTCTGAAGGCAAAAGAGTTCAACTAGCACAGCAAACATGTAAATTATTAAAGTTTAAAAAATGAAACGTGAAAGCAAGCCATGCATA
Source organism: Cichlasoma orientale (assembly GCA_034780415.1). Classification (NCBI taxonomy): domain Eukaryota; kingdom Metazoa; phylum Chordata; class Actinopteri; order Cichliformes; family Cichlidae; genus Cichlasoma; species Cichlasoma orientale. Next base: position 566,762 of record JAVDPK010000688.1, read on the forward strand.
TATGGCCTTCGTGTGGACGAATACTTACAGCTACTAAAATACGGTTAAAATACTGATTGATGCTTTAATTGCTTAAAAGTTTTATGGTAATATATAATTAATATAACACTAAACAGAGGACCGGGCATGTTTCCAGTTAGCTTCTACTACATAAATCACAGATAATCTATCAAAATCTTATATATTTAGAAAGCAGTCAGCACCAATGTGGGCTATATGTGATTTTTCTCCTAATGAGCCAGAGCACAGTATTACACAACACTGCACTGGGCCAATAAGCCATTACTCAGTTAGGGCTAAGGCAGTTATTCAGTTACAACTTTACTTTCCTTGAAAGTTAATTTGATTTATTTGTCAGAGGATGCTGTTTAAATGGGATATTGTTTAAAAAAGCAAACTTTGGCCTTACATATTCTACTGCGCCGTGCAACAAATACAGTGCTTGATGCACAGTGTTTACTTAGAGCTCTGTAGTTATACTCAGAGAAGATGGGAAAAGAATTTGCTCTTGAACAAATGGATGGCCTGCATGCTTAGTTAGTGTAGTGGTTAATGTGCTGATATGAGCTTATACCTCAAGGGCCCAGCTTTAACATTGCAAGGTGATAAGCCCTGCAGCGCTACCAAAGGTGAGATCAGAAATCTCGGCTAATTAAAGCCTCATTTAACCAGTAGAAACATTTCCCTGAACAGTTCTGTATTACGTGGTGGTGAGTCAGTGGATGAGTTCACTGGCACATTGATGGATGTTAAGAAAATTTTAGAAGTTGCAGGCTGAGCCTCTGTAACTAATACCATTAGTGTAAATGCAGCACAAAAAGCAAACGCACCTATTCAAAAGGAAATAAGGGATGGCAGAGCAGAGACTTACTTTTCCAAGCCCGTGAGACTCAACCATATACATATACACACACCTGGACCTCATACAGTATCATTAATAATAAATAAGACTGCCCTCCCCCACAACAGTAAATAACAGAACAGGTCATATGTGCAAGCTCTTATCACAATATACTACTCAGCTGTCTGTCAGTCAAAACGAGGGCAAACCGTGTATTGTTGTAGTTAACAATCCCGTCCTATAGAATTGAAAAGACAAACTTCTGATTCAGGGGCAGTACCCACACTAACATTGATGCAGGGAAAAGCAAAGAGAAAGTGCACATTACAAGATAGAACGGTGGCAAATAGCAAAAATCAAAAGACCTTCAACAGGAGCTGCTAAGACTGCTATTTTACACTTATTTCACCTCTTCCTTTTCTGTCACTGCTTCATTAGGTTTAGGTGGTAAATGACTTTGGCTGTACAATCGTTTTGGAAAGCATGGACGCTGTGCTCTGTAGGCTAAAGGGGAGAGGTGCCGCCCGGCTTGCCATCAGCACACAGGTTAAAAGTGCACATGGCAAAAGTTTCTAGTGTAGTTTAAAATAATTTGAAAAATCACTGCATTCCCGTTTTAATTTACATTTTACACTATACACAATATTTTTGGAACTTTTTTTGGAAGCAGGATTCTGAGAAGTTAGTTTGATTTAATAAAAAAAAAAAAAATACAATAAAATAAAAAAAAATCATGACCAACTTCATGCCCTTTGTTCTGGTTTGTATGAACTACCAGCCTGTCTCTACAGTTTGTATTTCTTTGTTTTGGCTATTTGTCAGTTTGTCATATTGATCTGTCTGATCACAGCGTACCCTCCTGCTCGGATCTATAGTATGGTACAGTACTATATTCCCACCATTTCCTAATTGGGAAAAAACACTGTAAATAGTGCAATAATTTATAGAAGAGCATCCAGAAACATTAAATTTAACCCAACAGCAAAATGAAATTACACACATATATATACACACATACACACACATATATATACATATATATATATATATATATATATATA
>JAVDPK010000688.1:572862-623360 GCA_034780415.1 Cichlasoma orientale
CCCCCCCCCCCCCCCCCCCCCCGCGATGTAGTAGGTCAGTTCATCACCGCCGTGCAACCACAGCACATTACCTGTACCTACCCAAGCTCGTGGTCCCTTAGGTGTTTAGTTACCTACAGAATAAAGGAAACATTCTTGCCTCTCACACAGGCTTTCAGCTACATTTGGGCCAACACCAGACAGTGAGAAACTCAATCCACTGTACTTAGACAAGCAAGCACTGCATCTCCTTGGGTCACAAGTGGAAAGTGGTGAGAATCAGGTTTATACAGTTCCATATTTACAGTATGGAGGTGGGGGAAGAATAACACCGCAATGTTTTTCCTCTGGCAAAGGTTTAGATTCTTAGAAATGACTTTTCACAAAGCAAAACACGATTGCTCAGCAGTTATATTTGAGATACCTAGGCATTCATTACTCCGTAAGCAGTCTTAAGAGATGTTAACTTGTGGTGCCAGGGGGGATACTCAATCCAATGGATACAGTTCTAACAGAAGATGCAAAGTAAGTGCAAAAAAATTCTGCATGCTTTTGCAGCGAGGTCTAAAGTTCACCTTTGTCCAGAAACTCAAAAAGCAGTCCCTCACGTCACTAGATAATTTTTAATCACTGACAGCTCAGCTGAACACTTTGGCACAAAGGGTAAAGTTGCTCTGCTTTTAGATCCAGAGTCAGTGGAATAACATGAACGATGCTATGGTCCCTGAGCAGGCTTGGGTTAATGGTGTCATGGCATCAGGGAGGGGGTATTAACAGTGTATAAGCCTAGACCAACCAGTTCTGAATGACTGTTAGCTGACGCAAGACCTGATGGAATGCTGCTTCGAGCACGACCACAGGCTCTTACACCGCCAACACGAGTTAACAGGATATCTCTGCTACTTTTCCCCTTGGACAGCAGTTAAAATGAAATATTCATAAAAGCACGGGCAACGGAAATACCCATTACATACACGCGTACCTGTACGTCAAGAAATGGACTAGAGTTTAAGATGAGGCTCAAGTTTTGGGCTATGGAACAAATCTCTGGATTTATTACTGCAAAGCACACAATATTCCCCCCCCCCCCAAAAAAACCAAACAAACAAAAAAAAAAACAGTACGTGCAAACAGAACCAAACACATTGCAGCAGATTCTTATGAAACACACTAACCTGAACCCTCGAGGGACTGGAGTATAATGTATTGTATAATTCTTTGGAATACGTGCAGTCAGCAGCCTTTTGGCAGCCTGTAGTCGTGCAGAGTTCATGCCCCATCATGCCTGTGCTTACTTAGCATGGACTTGAAATAGCAGGACTGGTGCTGGAGGGGGTGAAAGAAACCGCAGCTTTGGCAGTTGCCATGTGCACAGTGATTTGACCACAAAATAATCAAACTAGAAGGGCATTTGGAGAGTGCACTCCCAACAAAGTCAATGCTCTTTTTCATTGTTTTCAAGAAAGTGACCCAAGTCTGCACCAAGACGTGGCGCGTGGGCAATCTGGGACAAGTTTCATGAAATTTGACAATTTTTTTTTTTGCCTTGCTGGCAGCTTAATCAAACCTTTGCTTTTGCGATACATAAACAGTATGTAGCAGCAGCCCCGTGATCAGACTCCTTCATATCAAAGTTGTTTGAGAAGTAAGTCTCACCACTTGGCAGCCATCTCATGTTATTGAGCCCACGACCCCATTTAAATGAATGACTGAGCAATAACTTTAATTTCAATACTTACAGGGACATAAAAACAGCATGCCATGAATCACCACTTAAATCAGTTATGTTATATTGCATGCTAAATGTTTTACATCACTAAAGCTTTATTTACAGCTCAGCTCAGAGTGGCAATATGATCAACACCTCGAGCTCAACTCACCAAAATTCATGCCAATTCACATTACAGACAGTAAACATAGAAAGACAATAAGCACACTTACCTACAGTCCTGTGTAAAACTCTTGAGCCACCCCTCATTTCTTTATATTTTGCTTCCAGCGAGCCAGACTTTCATGTAATCTTTTAAAGCAAAAGCTCTCCAGGATTTCTGAATGCCTTTCAAAGTTTTTATTTGGACACTGCGCTCATTTTCAGTCCAGTCTTTGTTTCTGTCAATTTTCAGAGGATTTTTTTAAACCAATTAACACAGACCTATGAATCATTAAGGCATAAAAAAGCACCTAACTCAAGGGATGAGTTGTGACACCTTCAAGAACCAATTTTAAATTGTATCTTGAGACACGCCATTCCTAGCAGTCACTAAAAAAAAGGGTTTTTTTTACATTTCTTTAACTGAATCCACCAGAAATGATAAAAATAACAGTTTGAAAGGCATAAAATAAAATTTTTATACCTACAAGGTGATTCCCCGCTATACCTGAAAACCTGGCATGGTGTGCAGTGTTTTCTTTATAGAAGTGAGGAAACTGGACAAGTGTAGGACAAAAGAAGAAGTGACAAGCCTAAAAAAAAAAAAAAACGTTCACGTTTTCATAGCAAAATATAAAGATATGGAGGGGTGGCTTCAGACTTTGGCATGCTACTGTACAGCTTTACTACAATAAGTAGACATACAGTCCCCACACAGTTGTGACTGTCATTAACGTTGAATGTGGCTTTTATACATTTTTTGCTCCAGTTACTGATCAGCTCTGAGGCCAGAGATGCTAATATGGATTTTTATTCAGGATTCTTTGACTTACATGTTTCTCCTAATAATGATTGTGATTAAGAAGCGCTTGCTAATATATGCGTTATCAGGGTTTTTTAGTGCTGTTCTTGCATGCTTCCCCCCCTCTCTCGTTTCATTTAGCCATTTAGTGATCCACTTCATTGAGAATCAACTTAGCAAATGATTAACTTGTAAAGTGCAATTAGGTCACAGGGTGTTGCTTCCTTCCTTTTTTATTGTGCTTAGCTGGAGTTGAGAGTTCTGCACAGTCACTGATGAAGATTCTCATCAATGGTTTGGTATTGCACAGTCACTCTTTAGTATAGCTTTTGTATAGCAAAGCCTCACTGTGGAAGTCTCCATTTTCATGTATCAGACAGTTTCTGAGTTAACAAGCTATCTCAGAGCTCATTCTAGGAAGGCTAGCCACATAAGGCTAGTTTTTCCACCAGCACCATCACACCTGACAGGTTCTGCACTCTGCTCCATATGTTATCGCCACCTGTTTGTGAATGGAATGGCTGCAAAGGTGTCCTTCATCTGATTGCCTCATTTAGGCCAATCAGTCTGTGAAGCACAAACACCTTGATCACTATATCAACAACTATGGATTAGTGGACTGACAGTGACTTTTTGGAAGGTTTTAACTTATTGCGAAACACTAGCTGCATTCAAAGCAATTGGACATAATTCATGTTTCATGCCTACTAGTTTTATACATTATTAGGCTAACCACAGAGGTCAGAGGGGGAAATTGAAGATCCTCAGATAAATCTGAGTTTAGTGAAAGGCAAATCCTCAGTTTTTGAGGACAGACTGTCATGTTTTCCCTTGCAAACGGCACACTGACAGAAGTTCTTTACCTACAAAAATCAGTCATGCATCAGTCTCCAAGCGTCTCTTTCTGGTCCCACTCCACATTCCCAGAGAGAACACTGATCTGTATTCAAAACACACAGGCCAACATCAATAGTCTCCAGAATCATAAATTTGGGCGGTTATGCAACTTTCTGCAGAGACCACATGCAGCCAATAAAGAAATTGATTGGAAGAGTGCCCAAATGACAAGGCAGATTAGAGTATCTGTGAAGAGTTGCTTTGTCAGGGTGTCTCCACATAAAGTTAGATAATGATCAGGCTCTCTCATTTACTAATCTTTCCACTGTTCGAGTTGTGATCATTAAACATATTTCTCAAAGTATTGTATAACAGACAAAATGTTGCGCTGTTGACTTTATGTGCTGCAACGAGCCTTTAAAGCAGTGTGCAATACAGATTAAAGCATCAATAGACAGGTCCCCCTTGTGAATTAAAGTATTTGGGGTAAAGGTTTAAGAAAGGGGTTCCTCAAAATTTTCACACCAAGCAGCCCATATAATGGAGCCTGGACTGAAGCTCACACCCTCAGAGAGTATTACTGATTCTGCTTCAAGCTAAAGTGACACTTGTTACAACCCATTTAAAAAGGTTTCCTCCCTCGCTTTATCCCGGACCACCTGGAACCCACTCAAGGACCCATATGGGGTCCCAGGAACTCACTTTGAGAACCTCTGCAATAGGAAACAACCCCCCCCCCCCCCCCCCAAGAGTAAACGCTGCCAAAAGGATAAGGAGATAAGGCGAAAGTGGTGAAACTCTTGGGAAGGGTGTAAGGGAGGGGGGCTAGAATCCTACTAGATACAAAGAAGGCTAAGGGCCACTGCAGACTGCTGTCAAAGTACTACAAACAAGCCAGGCTACTGGGTTCAGAACACCGCTCTTAAAGGCGGACTCAAATCACAAGAAACGCTGGGAAGTGTTCGGGAAAGTGAACGAAATTCAGGCGGATACTCACCCCCAAAAAACAGGCTGGGGTATCTTCAGCGGAAGCTTTCCACTTGTAGATTTACAATAAGGTCAATTAAATCGAAGGCAACAGAGCGGCGTAATGAATAAACTTGTTTTCAAAGTTCAATGACTCGCCGTTGTCAGAAAGGGAGGCAGGTCCCGCTAAGCGGTTACGCACAGTGCGCACATGTGTTCCGAAACACATAACGGCGTGTGTCACCGCAGCGAGCACGTTAAACTTTTACTACACGTCCCCACTGACCGCTCTCCACACAGACATACAAGAAGCATGAGGGCAGAGTCTTCTCTCAGTAACATGCACCCACCTTACAGCGAAATCGATTCGGGCAGGCTTACGACCCTCACGGAGAGCAGCGGCGGCGGCGGTCTGGAGATGAAGGGACACTCGACAGCGTCGGATCAGGCCACGTCGGTCAACATTCCCGGAACGGACAGACACACCGAGGCAAGACGAGGAGGAGAACACGAAAACAGAGGCTGCAAAGACTGCAGAGTACTCATCATCTCATGCGGCCAGGGAGGACTCTCGCTCACACACGCACATGCACACATACAAACACACACGCTCGCGATCGACACCTCCCCTTTAGATTAGACCACGCCCACGCGAGAGGGCTGATTAATGCGGCGTTCAGGTCTTAAGGGCGTGTTCAGAGGATTCCCGTGTCTTCTGGAGGAGCTGTGACACTACAACTGGGAGTGCAGTTGTTATCGGAGAGCTCACGGATGGGAATTATACTGGAAATACTGTGTTAACATAACGAGCTACTTAAACAACATGGAGTTAATGAACTACTTGGACAAAAAGTTTTTCTTGTATTATTTCTATGTATGTAAACACATGTATGTAAACACAACACAACACATCCCCAACTGGCTATGTAAACATACATAGAAATACAGATTAAAAACAAAGTTCTAACAAGCTTCAAAGTCAATATCGGGTGTGACCACAGCCTGAACTCTCCGAGGCAGTTTTCTTATAATTTCTTTAAGCAGTCTTGAGGAAGAGTTCTCCAGGCTTCTTGAAGGACGCTCAAAGCTCTTCTTATGTTGGCTGCCTTTTGTTGTGTTCTCTGTCAAGAGCTGCTTCAATAATGTTGAGGTCCAGGCTCTGGGGAGGCCAATCCATGACTGATAGTGTTCCATTGTATGTTTATCTATCCAACTATGCTTTTACTGCATTGGGGTGTGTTTGGCATCGTCATGCTTAGAAATGAAGCCACTACCAATCAGACATTTTTCAGATGGTACTTTTCTGCATTCCCCAACACATCCCCAAGGGGCTGAAATGCAGCCCCAACCCACCTGTTTGGATGTAGTATGTAGACACTCACTGTTGTACCTCTCTCCCGATCTCCTCTGTACATATGGATGAGAATTTGAACAACGGCTACCCTGCCAGTTTCATTTCAGCATTTGGCACACATATATTAGCAAGCGCTTCTTAATCAGAATCATTATTAGGAGAAACATGGAAGTCAAATAATCCTGAATAAAAAATCCATATTACCATCTCTGATCCTTCGATTCAATGATTTTGAGGTCTCAGCTCTGGGGAGGCCAATCCATGACTGATAGTTCTCCTGTGTGTGTGTGTGGGCTGAGGTAAAAAGCTATTTTTTTTTATGTCAGCTTTTTCTCCCTGTTTCCCTTCCTTGAGAATGACTTCTTGACAGCCACAATTCGACTGATCCCATTTCTGATGAGGCTTCAGTGAACAGTGGCTGGATCAACTGAAGGGTCAGATGCATCTCTCTGGTCCTGTGTCAGGTCTTTGCTGGATTCTTTTTTCCTATTCCTTAAGGACATGACTTTCAGATACTGTTCATCTGCTGTAGTTTTTAAAGCCTGTCACTTCTTCCTCTTTTTTTTTTTGTTAAGGACACACTGTTATGTTTGGCATTTTTCATAGATTGAAGTAAAGAAACTGAAACAAATTATGGGTCTTTGTGACAGGCTGCTAGTAACAAAGTGCCTAAAGATACAATTGAAAATGGATTATTTTCTCTCACAACACTAGCCCATCCCTTGCTTTTTAAAAAATGTTTTAATGATTCATAAGTCAGTGTTAAGTGAATTAACAAAAACTGTCCTGTGATACTGGTCAGGTGAGTGAAAAAAGCAGCCAATGTCCAAAGTAAAAATTTGGAAGACCTGTAGAAAGCCTGGTACTGAAGCTTGAACTAATGCTTTAGACCACTTAAAAAACAAGAACGTCTGGCTTCTTGGAAGCAAAATAGAAAGAAATAGAAACAGTACAGTATGCCAGTGTACAGATTAATGCCTAAAATTACTTTTCAGGACTAAAATAGTGAACCAAGGTGGCTGCATGCAAAGAGTGCTATTAAAGTGATACACTGGCAGCCTAAAGCTAAGGACTCCACTTTTAATTAGAACCCTGCTCTGACAAGCACAATCTGAAACAAAAACACCAGTAGCTGGAAGGTATGTAAATTGCACAACTGGGGGTCAAATCTCATTGCATCAGAGTTACCTCTCAGCACTGTTGTGCTTTTTGAACCCCTCTGAGCTTCCCTCTATTGCATAAGAGCTTCTCATGTTTATATTACTGAAAGAAACATCAGAGTTGCACATTCAGGTCGTGTTTTTTTGTAATTCAGGCTGTTATCTAGTTTAAATGTACACACATTTGTAGGTAGAGTGCAATGGATCAAAGAGAGCGACTTAAAACGAGCTCCACGGTCCTGTCAGGAAAGGTCCTGCCCCCTCCAGGAATTAACCAGTGTTCGGTTCATTTTCATGCATATACAGTATCAGACTTGGACGGCTTTATGAGTGATGAGAAAACGCCATGGGAGTCTGAAGTGGAAGAACTCATCAGTCCTGAGCTATGTTTGCATGTGTCTGGATCAGGGCAACAGAGGGCTCGCACTGTGGATATACAGAGATTCAAAGAACAGACACTGTGCAGCCACAGAGTCACGCGCACACACTCACATACAAATGTGTAACAAAGAATTCTTTTTAAGTCTGGCACTTGGTCCTGAAACTAAACACACACTGTGTTGATTTCACCTCATCAGACATTCAGCATCTCACGGACCTTTTGTTTAAATTGATTGATCAGATACACAGTAGACTTGCAAACATCAGAAAACAACGTGAGCGCAACCCCTGCCGACAGTCGGCGTGTCCATCACTCATAAGTCGGCCAGTCGAGACTTAACAAAGCTGGGTGATGTATACCCCGCTCGTGTTTATTAAAGTTTCTCACGGGACTATGGGTGAATTGCAGCCGCCATGGAGGGACTTTTTTAGTATTTATTAGCTGATTATATTAGTAATATTTTGAAACTTATTGCGCTGCCCGTGATCTCCTTTTCATCAGTCAACAGGGAGGCTGTCAAAAGTCTCATCCTTACCTGGCTTAGGCCTACATTTAATATCTTATGGTACCAAACACAAACCCAGCAATGAGGCATAAAAAACATGAAGTAACCAGAGTCAAACTTGAATGAGTATATTTCTGTTATGTGGTGTGACCTTCTGGTAATTCTTGATTTGGAGGTTGTTTACGTTGGCAGCATGGTTAAAATGGTTTGGACCTGCAACAAAGGCACAAGCCCAAATACACGTAAAAACTCACAACAAAAATATCACCCACCCACTGACACGCAGACAAACACCCACTCAAACACACCCTTTCACATATTTGTAAGGCAGATTAGAATGGCTGTTAGAGTGAGCATGAATTTGAACCCACTAAAGAGCCTGTGGTCCCGGCAGGAATTTACAGCTCTCTCTCTCGGCCGTCCCAGCCATGCTCGCCCTTCTGCACTCTGATTTTTTATTTTTTTTTCCCACCGTGAAAGTTTCAGTTAATGCGTCTGTCTGGGAACACCTGGAAAGAAGGCAGTTAAAGAGCATCGGCGTTCACTTTCTGCTAGCTCTTATGAGACACTTGTGGCAAAACAGGACGTGCGTGTACAAAATATGCATTTCCATTTCAATTTGCAATAAAATGTGGATATCTGCATCATTCATTTGCATGGGTGGGGTGGGGGTGGGGGGGGCAGTGAAGCGGCATAGAGTCTAATGTTTCAGGATTCAGGAATACAGGGAAGGTTCAAGTTCTTTGAGAGTGATTTTGTGTGACCACACAGTGATGAGTCACGGCCATGAGCTGCTGCCCGGAATAGCAGCTCATCTGCGGTGTGGCAGAGAGGTTACAATATATTTCATAAGGACTGCAGGATGGCCACAGTCTTCCAGCAAACCACAGTGCTGGGAATGGCACAGACACATCAGGGAGATGCCTTCCAGGACAAGGTTCATATTACCATCTGCTAAACCTAACATCTGTCTAATTACGATTTGAGGGGCCGGGCGGGCGGGGGGGGATTTTAAATTTTAATTTATATATTAAAAAACAAAAAGACAGCTGCATGTAAGTTTTTGCTTGATTACAAAATGTATTTATTGAATCAAAAAAACAAACAAACAGGTAAACAAAATTAAATGTGCAACCTTCCCCCCCCAAAACAACGTGCACTTAAAACATAAAGAGCAATAGCTTATAAAATGTTCACTCAATTGGTGGAATAAAGCAAAATCTATCACAATGATTTCTTTAGTTTACAAGATATACATCATTAAGCTGCTGTAGGCTTTTGTGTGGAGAGTCAAAATAATAAAGTTAAGCTCTGTAGTTACAAAATAACAGAGAAGAGACGAGCTCTCAGAGATGTCGTCAAATTAAACCGTGAAAGTGTTGGAAGTGAAGATGAATGAAAGTTAATCCCCATAAAACTATTCACCCCCCCCCCCTTTACTTAAATCGATCTCAAAATGCACAGCAGCAAACATTTTACCTGAATATGGACACTAAGTTTTTCTTCATTCTAAAGATCTGATGATCCAGCACGGACTTTAATCCGTGTCTAATATAAATTATTTAATGGCAGCATCCACTCTCGCTCATTGCTATGACACACCATAACCTTCACCTACAGAGCAGAATGAAATGCAACAATGCTTAAATCAAGATGTAACCTTTGCTAAAGCTTTCCTTTAACTCCTGGTTTATATCATCTATCGACTTAATGATCGATAAACTATCTCTTTGCTCACGGTGAAACCGTTCTTGTGTTTTTAATGAAAATGCTTCAAAAGTTTGAAATGTCAAAAAAAAAACTTACAGTATGTACTTATATCAAACATTAAGGCCACGCTTTCCATGTTTTCCACTGTAAGGCGGAAATATCACACGGAAAGCAACGGAAAGATTTTTAACAGCAGCACGAATGAAGGTTAGAAGCTTAAACAGGAGCGTAATGCACTAACAGGCACTAGCCAGTCGTTACAATCTGACTCCTTCTCAGAGTCCTGAACTGCAGAAGTTGGCATTATAAACCAGATCTCCATAAAATAATACGCTTACAGCACTGCTCATGGATTTATGTACTGTTTTCTTAAATATACAAAAAAAAAGCATGTTTTAAATAAGGTTAATTTGTTACAATAAAATATGAAGCAGTCCAGAATCAAATCAAACTTATTGCACCCCACATGGAATTTTTCTTTTAAACAAACATTATGTGCATAACACTGACTGAGCAAAAGTATAAGGCATTCGAAACCTATGCTGGTAAAGGCAAATGGAAAAGATCACAATGCAAAATGACATGAAAGTCTCATACTAATAAATTTTGCTTTCATTGGCACATATTTGCTTTAGCGCTCTAGCTACAGCTACTGAATTCAAGTGCGGATGGCAGCGGACACATTTAGGGACAGCAACATGTTACAAAGGCGGACGCGTGTGTTCGTGGAGCAGTTTGACATTATAGGTGGCATAAACAGAAAACCTTTCACCTATGACGCCTTTTGTCAGACAGATGTTACAGGTGTTTGGCTACTAACGAAGTGACGTTCTCCTTGCAAGAAGAAATGTTTAAATCCTTTCCCATTCATAAGAATAAAAGTAATTATATCCCTGCCTTGCTGTTCCTTTTAAAACTGCATTCGCGTAAGGCCCAATATTAGCAGTGAGAGATGTGAATCTTACTGTGAATGATCTCTTCTTTCTTAATTTTTAATGATTTCTGTAGTGCAAAAATATTTGAAATAGCATTCATTGAAAATGCGACTTGAACTTTTTTATTTTTCCAGAGACCTGCTGCAAAAGCACTACGGCGAAAAAACCGAGACTACATTTAATGTATTCTTCCTTGTTGTGCTGATGCGGGGATTCCCCTCTTACTGCTGAGTTGCTGAGGAGCTCGCTTGGATTGTTCCCAGTTTGCCGTTCACTTGCACTGTCTTCATGGGAACGGCGACCTGGTTGAAAGAAATTGAACATGTCATTTTATTTCTCCTCTGTGATAATGACAGGAGCAGCAGTTTCTGGCAACAAAACAACATGTGATTTGGAGCCCTTTGATTTTTCTCCCTCTTGATGCTATTCATTCACTGCTATTGTTCCTTTCTGGTAAAAAAAACAAAACAAAACAGGGCAAAAATAACAATTATAAAGTTTCAGAACTCTGTAAGTCTTATTTTTCCATAGCTGCTGACCTAAAATTGAACTTTATCCTCTCAAAAATACTCGTACAGCAGTACAGTATGGCTGTCAGATTTATCTTTGTATGTGTTGCCATCTGCAATTCATTTCCAGTTTCCTGGCTGCTAGACCACAGGAGATCTTTGTAGTGCCAGTGATGTCTTCCAGCGAGGCAAGCTGTGTGAAACCAGACCAAAGATGTGAAAAGAAAGAGGACAATGGTTCAGCTCAATTGGTTTTCTTGCCTCAGTCTGTACTTAGAGCCTTTTTTTATGTCTGCCTCTTTTTTTCTCCCTTCTTTGATAAAAGTCTCTCTGGGTAAAACAGTGATGTCCTGATCCCTAATATTCATGAAAACAATAACAACTAAAGAAAAAACAAAAATATTCACCACTATGTTAAATTTTAATTTGCTCAAGCTTTTTATTCTCTACCTTTAAGAGTTTTTGTTCATTTTTGCTGGCCAAACAGGTGAGACTGCCAGCACGCTATGCTGCAACTTTTACTTAACATGAAGGTTGAAATGTAACTCTTTATTTCTCTGTATTTTCACAAAGCAGCTCTTAATATAAAGCAGACAAAGGTTGTTCGGAGTTCCCTTGTAAATTTCTATATTTTTTTGTAATCATACCTTTTTGAGCCTCTCAGCAGCAGATCCAGAACGAATGGCCTCCAGCATAGCCTCCCTGGCCAGGGCAGGGTTCATAGGGGCGTTAGCAGCTGAATGTGGCACAGAGTTAGTTTTACCCTGGGGCAGGACGGGGGGAAGAAGTGGCGGTGCTGGCGGAGGTGGTGGGTGAGGAATGACGGGAGGAGTGCAGGCCGAATTCTCAGGGGAAGAGGGAGAGTTTGGACTTCTCTCCTCCTCAGATGCCAACTTCCGGAATTTGTCAAGCTCATGAGCAGCCACAGAGTTGATCTGCAGGACAGAGCGGTGAGACAATGGTAACTGTAGACACATGACCATATGGAAGCACAGCTGCTCTCACATATGTGCCTGATGAACCTCTGACACACACTCCTGATACACCTCATGCACAGCTCCTGGGATAGCCTATGCAGCATTCCAAAGATTCCAGTTCTGGCAGGGAACCTCCAGAATAGAACCACAGATGTTTCAGCAACAGCAGCACATTTTCTGCCTCTTTCACTCCACACGGGTACGTACATGAGAGCAAACCACAGCCCACTTTCCAAAAAGATGGATGAAAATAGACACCTGTGCCTGCATAACCTGCATCGCTGTACGAGCTGATAAAGAGTTAACACACAGCATAACGTGTTCAGCATTCACATTATATTTTAAGCTCTTTTTGATCTTAAGTGTTACTGTAATAGGTGCATGTGCTTGGACAGTGTAAAACCGTATGTATACACCATAAAATGGTGTTAGCAGCTTTGCTAAAGACTACAGTTAGCATAGCAATGACTCACAATGACAACGCAAACACGCTGATGATGTAACAAGTACATAGAGGATATCTGACCTGCTAATGGCACTAGGCAAGGATATAGCTAAATATTAGGATTCATGCTATGCAGATATTGTATATCTGTACACAGTTTTTTAAATTTATATTTAAAGCTATAAGGCTGAGAAGAATTTTTGATGTCTATATGAAAGTAAATGCATATATGCTAAAGGGGTCGGCCAATGACTGAAAGTGTTAAAGCATGAGACCTGTTGGCCTATACAGCTCCGCTGTCAAATGCTTTGCTTGTGCAATATGTGATATACTGAACGGAAACTAATTTGGCTGTAGGTCAACCATCATTGACCTGATAATTTTTTTTAAACATTTTTTTTTTAAATTTGTAAAAAAAAAAATAAAAAAAAAAGTAAAAATTTGAAAAGCTGTCTATAAAATTCTGTAGAGCTTTGCTCATACTAAGTTTCAGAAGAATTCGCCCAAAAAATTAAAAAAAAATAAAAAAAATTCTAAAATTTGTAAAACAAAACAAAAAAATACAAAACAAAACAAACAATCTGTCTCCCTATTTAATAGAGCCTTACCCCAGAGTATTTGTGCCAGGTTTCAGAGGATTTCAAATAGAAGTGATCATGGAGTAACAGGCGGATGCCGGACGGTTCAGAATCAGATAAGCTCCGCTGACTGTCATGTGTCATCTACAGTGGAGCTAATAATAACTCGTCCTGTTCTATTTTAGAGCATGCCCCTATTAGTTACCCCCTGGATATCAGCACATGTAGTTGTGTGATATTTGTTAGTTCTTAGGAGAGCTTATTTTACCTTCTTCAGCCTGCTGGTGGTATTCTGGGCTCTAATGGCAGCCAAAAGCGCAGACCTCTCATTCTCCTCTTCAACATAAGGCCCTTTCTTCACGGAGCTGGGACCAGAAGTCGAAGTAGATATCTAATAATGAAATAAAAAGGAGAAATTCAGCCAATACTATTACTTAGCACATTTAGGTAAGTGTGTGAAACCAGATAGATGGGCAAATGCCATCCCATAGATCATCCATCCATCCATCCATCCACATATACTTTATCTTGAGCTCACCTTCTTGAGTCTGTCCTTGCCTCCACCTGTCTGGATTGCTTCCATCAGGCTGCTGTGCAGCGATGTCTCTTCCTCAACAGATCTATGGATCACTGGTCTGAACTTTTTAACTGGCCCAAACACCGTCACAGCTGGAGATCCCGGGGTCATGCCACTGTCTAACACTGTGACAGATGGTTGAGATTTTGAAGCTGTGTCCTCTGAGTTCTGTACAGGAGCAATTTAGTTGTAAAAATTATTTATAGCATATTTTCAAGACTCATATATTAACAGTATAATCCAGGTTTTACTTACACTTGTCTGCCCTTGGGATATGACATTGGAGGCTGTTGGTGGTTTGATGTATGAGTTTAGAGCGCTGCTTTTCGCTGGGCTGGGATTTCTAGGCTGAATGTGTTTGATATTATCTTGGTTATTGGCAGTTACTTTTATTTTGGTGGATCCGCTCGACTCAGTGTGAATATTCTTGGCTGTTTCTGTTTCCAACATATTAGAACTTCCTTTAGTGGAAGTTCTAATACCATATTCTGGTCCAACTCTGTTTGGTTCTCCAAAATCTTTCTGGCTATCTGACATATACTGTGGGTAGCTTGTAGATCTTTGAGGACCAGGAGACCTGACTATAGAAGTAGAGACATTCTCCTTATTTTCTGATAAAGACGGCAGGGAAGATTGGTGCGGATTCACTTGTATCGATCGACCTGATTTCTGGAGGTCAGCAGTCGGTGTCTTCAGGGAAGTAGAGCATTCAGGGCTTTTAGGAATACAGTTGGGTTTAGCCAAGGTCTTTGGGGCATGTTTAGTGATGGCAGATGCCACGTATTGGCTTGAGGTTCGCCTGGGTGGTCTGAGGAAGGACAAGTCTTTATTAAAGTCTGGAAGCACCGAAGGAGGAAGAGTAGGTTTGTCACTTGGCTGCTGAACATTTCTGGATACTGAATTTTTGCTGTCCACCTCAACCCAACCCCTGTCTGCAACTTTGACATCCTTCACAGGTTCTTTAGGTTCTTCTTTAACCACCTCTTTATTTTGGATTCTCTCTGCAGGTTTAGAAACTGTACTTTCTGTTGATTTCAGGTACTCTGTGTTATTGCTCTTCAGTGTAGTTCCTGTGACTGAAGTAGAAGCACTTTTCGGATTGTTTGTGCTCTCCTTAACGCTGTCAATCAGATCTTTGCTAGGGTTTGCACCACTGTCCTGTCTTTCATTTGAGCTCCAAAAAGCTTTGGCCTTTCCAAGAAGGGGAGAATCCTCGTCAGAATTGATCTTCGACTCTGAAGACCTAGTGACATTATTCCGGATACCCGCTTTCACCATGTTTCCTTGATCGTCAATCTTAATGGCACCAATGGTAAATGGGACACTTGACTTTTCTGTAGCAGCACGTGTGACAGAGGGTTTGGGAGGGATCACGGTGAAGGTTTTCATACCAAATCGTGACGTCGCATTGTGAGTAATTTTACCATGTGAAGCAGAGTAAATTCTATGCATCTGTTCATCCTTTTCTGTCGATACTGATTTCTGACTTGCTGGTGGAAGATCAGGTTTCTTCTTTTGAAAAGACTGAGCATCACTTCTCAAAGGATCGCGCAGGATCTCAGCACTCTTACTGTTTCCCTGCACATCATCGTTAGTTTTAACAGTCGATATTTGCTCATCGCCTTTCACACCGTTGGTATCAACAAGACTCACATCTTTAATTTTTTTCTGCTTTGTCTTTTCGTCCTTTCTGTCACACACACAATTGTTCTCCACTGTTTTCTTTTGCTGCTCAGATTTAAACAGGTCCTTAGTACTTGTACGGTTTCTTTTATTATTGACAGCATCTGTATAAGCATTGTTGTTTTTGTTCTGGGGCTCCATTCTGGACTTGTGAGAAATGCCACGATCTGTGATGAGATAAAGAAAAATGATAGGAAATGTAATATAGTAAAGCATATGTTTCAGTGTTTAAAATGTACTGGTGCTTTTGCTACCTTTGCTGCCAACTGACTCCGTCCTGGTAAGTGACTTCACCTCCTGTTCAATAATATTACGATCGTAGTCCTCCAGTACTTCATCTATGGCTGTAACTGGCACATCCATGTCCACTACAGACACTGGCACCTCATTACTGTCAGTAGGCATGGCATAAGGCATCTCTTTCGCTGTGACTATATCTTCATGGTCTGCAAAAGAGTGGCAGATCCAGGCCTTAATAGGTTGTTAAAGCAATTTTATATTAAAGAGAACATTAACGGGATTACTTCAACCTGATCCATCTAGTGCTGCAGTGGTGTTATGATAGTCAACAGGTTAAATCCTTTAATGGGCTATATTTCAATTTTAAGTGTTGCCTGTATACATGCCTGGACTCCCAGGACATCTCAGCAAGGACATTTATAATCCAGTGTAGCTTATATTTTTGGCACAACTCCTCACCTGCAAGGCCTGCTTCAAAATCGACCAGAGTCTGATGGAGCTGGGCTGTGAGCTCCGGATCATCTTCAAAGCTGTTTTTTGATACGACTGACTGTGACTGAGGGCTAATGCCTTTGTGCCTGAGAAGGGTACATAAAAAGAAGAAGTCATCTCCACATATACGGCATGAATGTAAAAATAATCTTGCAGAAGGCCTTATCATTTTAAATAGTGAAACTCAATATTTAAGTGATGCTGTTATATTCAGCACCCTCCCCTTTACTAATCTGCCTAAGAAATCAAAAGGATAAATACAGTCAGAAGCAGAAGAAAGAGAAAGTATTTTGCACATGTTTAAAGTCAAATTTTATTTTCATTGGAGTCTGCTGGCTTCGAAACATGCAGCTGTTAAGATATTATTACCACAGTTCAAGCTTCCTGCGCTCCCTTCAATGGCTCAGCAGAGAATTCTCAGGGGTTAGTGGCATATTAGCCATAACAAATTGCATCAAGAAGGCCAACCCAAATAGAATTTATCTTCTAAGAGACTTGGACTGGTCCGCTTTTCCTCAATAATTCTGAGAAAACAGGGTTATAGTGCTTTCCTGGAATAACAAAGAGCTAGCAACATCAGACCAGAACCTGGATTCATAAAATGCCTCTGAGTACAAGCATCAATCCAAGATCCTTGGTCTGGGCACATAAGCATATGCATTTCAAAACAACTTAAAATGTGAAAAGTGATCTGGAGCAGAATTGATTTTCCACAGACTTTTGATTAAGGGCCTACAACCATAACTCTAAAAGCCCAGAATGCAATGCTGAGGGTGCCAACTTTGGCCACGACTCAAATATAATATGGCAGGAACTGCTCTTGATTATTACTGCTGGCACAATAACAAATGTGGACAGACTAAAGTTGGATAAAACTGTGATGGTTTACTGTGGAAAAAAGGGGGTGTGAAATGGATCTTTTTCGTGTAGGTTTTAGTTAATAGCAGTTAAGCTGGCTCGAATGGACAGATTAGAGACGATGGGCAGGAAGAGGTCAGATAGATAAATGAAGTAAATGCAGATGTCTTAATTAGTCTCACTATCGTGAATGTGAATTAAATCATTGTCTTTATATGCAAATACAGCATATAAGCCAGCTGTGAGCTACATTATACTTTCTTTCCTTAGTATTACCCCACCCGCTTTCCTGGTTCCCCTGTCTACCTGTGTACTGATCCCCAGGTGGCACATCCCTCATCACTGTCACTGGAATTGTCTCGCACTGGTCCCTCCGGTTTCCATCCACTACTTCCATCCAGTGACAAACTCCCATCTGGTGAGGTGGGTTGGGTGTCAGAGGGAGAACTGACCACACCTGAGTCCTCACCCTCTGCCATACCTTCAGAAGCAGCGTAGCCCTGGTCAGGCAGGCTGCTGCTTGCACTGCTGCCGCCTAAAGACAGAGTCTCGGCCAGAGGTGCTTCAGTTTCTGGTTTCTGGTTACTGCCCGCAGAGTTCTGAATAGAATGGAGCCAAGCTGGGAGAGAACAGAAAATCATAGCATCAGGATCGGGTGTTATCACAGTCAAAAAGTGTTCGATTAGACATCAGTGAGGCCAAAAATATTTAGTTGATCTCTGATCAACAAAACATAAAAAATTACTGATGTCCAAAAATCTTGCGAGAGCAGCAAAACTGACACAAACACGTGCCTGAAAAAGCAGGGGGTGCAGAACAAGCACGAAGATCAAGAGACGGAAAACAGAGGGGGAAAAAAACTGAGGATGTATTTAGATTAGTTTCAAGATTCAATCTGACAACTCACACACACACAAACAGGCCAAAAACATAAGCCAAACATACCAACCGCAAGAGTGAAGAACCACCACTTGTGGCTTGATAACCCATCTTTAATGATGTTTGGGTGGATTTACTGTAATCACACTCTGTTAATTAGATTTTTACTGTTCTGTTTTAGATTTTAGGGAAAGCTAGTACTGCTTACACCCTCTCATCTTGTCGTACACTCATGCTCTGGTCAGTCGTGTGGGTTTGGGGAAGTTATTTACTCTGTCACTGATCTCACTGAACTCCAGGCCAGAAGAATAAAAATCAATGTACCATTTGTTTGCTTTTTAGTAGATCAGCCAGCATGCACAGCGCTGGCAATTTAGCAGTGGATTAAAAATAAAAAGAATTTAACAGTGAGTGACTCTGTTTGTAACGCCACGTGTCAGTGAGATTGTGGATGCATTTGGGCATGCATTGCACTCCAATATGTCTTCTTGCATGTGCATATACGTACATGTGTGTTTGTGTGTGCTAGGCCTGTCAGTTTTGAGTCTGCTCCTACTGGTGTGGACAGAACAGTCAGTTCCAGGAGATGTGGTGATGACTCACAGGGCTGTCCTCCCAGCTCCTTCCCAGCAACAGCTTAGTCATGCCAGCAACAGCCGCAACTGGCACACATTCACACAGGCATGCAAAGACAAGTGCACATATGCACACACAGATTTATGCTTGCATATGTATATGCTTGCACACACACACACACACACAAACCAACTCAACATGACCTTGGGCAAATTCTTATGTTAAGAGCTAAACTCCATTCCCAAGCTGTTAATACTGTGACATGCCACTTCAGTCCACACATAGGGCCAAATCAGTGTCCTGGAATCTCGGGGCAGTGTCAAACAGTTTAATTGAGCATGTCTTTTAAATATATTCTGTTTTTCACTCACAAAAAGAAATCCAAAAATTATACATCCCCTGAAACAGGCTATGCATTTGCACCATATTTCAAAGGCTTAGAAGATGTTCCAAAAATGGCATTAGAAAGAAAATTCAGTTCCCGTACAATTAAAATGTAATCAGTGTTCATTGCTGTAACAATAGGCTAAAATTGTCCTCATCTCAGAAAAGTAAAATTCTTCTTCACCACATTATACACTGCAATACCTCAATAGTTGCATTCATACAGTAGAGAATGATATGATAAAAACAAGGGCTCCATTGATATAACACAGATAATGCAAAAAAACCCAAAAACAAATAAAAATGGGAACTTAGTGTTTTAGCATGCAGGACGTTTACTGTTACACTGCTCAACACTGTACACAAGTTGTTTCTATGAAACAGATTTCCTTAAGCTCAGTGTTCTTGTGGTTCTTCAGCCTAAATGATGTTCTTTTTTTCTACATTGAACCCAATCCTTCAAAAACAAATCACGGAGCACTGGTGCAGCTGCAAGCCTCCCGCACAACAATAACAACAGTTCTGCAACAAATCCGCTTGCAGCATCTTTTTAATTTTTAAAGCTTTCTTCTGGAAGAGGTCTTGTATTTCATATGCTTGTCTTTATGAAATTTAAGAGCCATTACCACCTAAAAGTAACATGTCACCGATACATCATTCTATCCATACTATTGCTAAAGTCAGCACGCATTCGGGTTTCAGATTTCGAAACCAAGCCACAACACCAGGCAGACAGAGCGATGTACACCGCCCTGCGATCGATCTGCAGCTATCACATCACCAAACTATTGGCTGATATCACGTGACCTAGCATCGCTGCCTTCTGACCACATTCTGTGTCCACTTTTAACTCAGCTCTGATCTCATGCATAATCACTGACAACCAGTGGCTCAATATGAAGTGAAAACCATGCAGAGTATGTACAAATATTTGTAAAAAGGAAGAAACAACCAAATACAAAAAAAAACAAGCTTTTTTATAAGAGCAAAACTTTAAAACTTGCTTTCACTTTTGTCACAAGGATAAATGCAATGAGAATGGATACTGTGACACCAAGTAAAGGCAAGTTATAGAAATGAAATGACACTCAAACATGAGACTGTAACACCAAATACAAGAGAGCAGAGAACAGCAGAAGGAGACATCAAAGGAATGAGAGCAGGATGGTGATTATCAAAGAAAAGTCCAGCAGAAATAAGAGGTAAAGAACCAAAGGGAGCTGATGAAAAAGGACTGTCGGAGTGAAGCAAGGATCAAGCCAGAGAGAGAGAGAGGCTTCAGGAGTGCTTGGAACGAAGACGCACAGGCCCGCAGCAGTACACTACAAAGGAGGGTGAGGGGTGGGGAGGAAAGAAGAGAACAGATGAGATTTGAGATGAACAGATCATTAGCATTGCATTTGGCAAGGACGAGAACATTAAAAGAAAAGCAAACGTATATGTAGAGAACACCTACAGGGACCGAAGGTGACATTAAATACAGTTCAGCATCACTTAACAGTCGCTTCCGTTGTACATCTAATTTACTCCCACATCCTGTTTAAATGCAACATGAAAGGCACGCCAGACGATTAGTGTTGACCCTAGCCCTGACCCTTTGGACCCAGGGGAAATATCAAAGCCTAGAGATTGACATTTATATATATGAAACCCCTTGACCTCATTTCGACCCAGCATCACTTAACAACTCTGCTGCCCAGGTCACTGAAGGAGAGATGAAAAACATGAAAGGACGGAGTTCAGCATTGCCATACAGACACAAACATAAAGGTTTGGCAGTTAAGTTAGATACAAACTGCGATCGGGTGAAAATGAATTAAGAGCTGGAAAACAGGATCAACAGCTTTTTGGAAAGACAAGAATAAACAAGAACTGAGGTTAGGGAAAGGGCAGCGCATGTGGAACCTACACTGGGGAGCTTCCTCCACCTCCGCGAGATTCTGAGGAGAGTGGCTCTCTGTGGGCTCGGTGGGAGGGGGTGTCGAGGGAGGTGTAGACAAGGTAGAGGGTAAGACATGCTGTGATGGCTCCTGCATGGGAGCACGACGAGGTTTGGGTGGCGCCGGTCGATCAGTGTTTCCTAAAGGAAAAACAGCATGCGGGCAGGGCAGGCACTGATGGTCATACTTCCAAAATGGGGAAAGTGACTCAACAAGTTATACTCAAAATTTTATCCAACTGGAAGTTGTAAATGAAACTTAATTGTTGCAAACAGTTGCTTCTTTAGCCCTGGATTTTCTGATGATGAACTTTAAGTTTCTGTGGGTAGAATCACAAAAATAATTTTTTGGGGCCATATTTTATTTGGGCAAACTGTATGCCAAGTGCATAAAGATATATCACAGGCACGTGGACTGCGCCGGAGTCTCAGCTGCTGTTCTGGTTTGTGTATATGCAGAAGTGCAAAGTGGAGAGGGCTGGATGATATCAATCAGAAGGTTTGGTGAGAGTCGATGTTTGGAGGATGCAGGGCAGGCCTTTGAACAGACAGGTTTGCATTACTAATTATGCAGCCAAAGAAAGAGATTTTCATAAATAATATTTATTAATCAGGTAACTAGAATTCTGTTAACAATAAGAATAACTTTATTGATCCCAGAGGGAAATTCATATAATTTAATTTGATTTTAATTGCCAATTATAATCTTTTCTAAATCACACACATCACAGGTTATGTCTATCACCAAATTGTGAGAAAGCAGTAGCATTGAGTCCCATTGAGAGATGTATCAAATAATTGACATGATGCATAAATTGTATCCGTTGTTATGACATTGTAAATTAAAATATTTTAAAATCTGTCGATTAAAACTGAAGTTTTACTACTTATAGCCACAAGCCAACATTTCTGAAACTAGACGTCCAGACAAATGCAAAGCTTTCGTGAACTGCTCAGATTAGCCACAGGTTACGTTAAGCACTGTAAGCAGTATAGCTCTTAAAGTTACAGTGTGTAAAATTTTCACCACTAGATGTCAGTAGATTGGAGAATGGAGTCAGCTGAGCTCTGTTTTCTTACTCATCTCAATTCAAGCGCATAATCCTAGCTATGGTGGCTGCTATAAGACAAACATGTTTTAGGCAGCCCAGAGATATCAAAAACATTAAATTTAGACTGTACCCCATAATGGCTACAGCCAGCCGGTGTGTTTCTACTACTGTTTGGACTGGATCTGTATCCGCCCCACAGTTTTTCTTAATCTGGGGAAGGCTGTAGTCCACCGTTTAGCTCAGCTGTGTCAACCTCTATTTACTCTGGAAGAGGCTGTAAAAGTTTGTGAAAGGACTCCAATAAAAGTCGATGAGTCAGAGAAGCTAACTTCTGACTGATGACTGAGGTGAGCTGTTGAGGATATGCTGAGCTTTTCTGTCAGTAAGCGCTGCTGTTTTTGCAGCTGTTAGCTACTGCTAGCCTCTGACAGCTGCTGCTCGCTGGTATTAGTGAAACTGCCTTTGAAGTGGATTTAACTTTGTTGGACTCTGACCCTTAGCCAACAAACTCTAATACGATGTGAGAATGTAATCAAACTGTTTATCAGAGGGAATGTGTGATTTTTAGGATCCTCGAGCCTAACGTTAGCTGGCATTGTGTTAGCTTATAACCAGCTGTTGTTGTTGATGTTTAGCCGCTCTTGTCAGCTGTCTGGAGACTCGCATGTTTATTCTGCTGACAGTAGGAAACTGCGACAATAATAGGAATAAATGAACATGTTTATGCACGTTTTTGAATGCTAGAGCCTTGACTTCAGGAAATGAAGCTTGAGGTGAGGAGGATGGGGATGACATTTTATTAAGATGTCAGTGACATTGTCTCTTTCCTTTGTATTTTTGTTTTTTAGTGAAGGCCACATATGTAAAACGTGATGAGTCAGAACAGAGATGTCCTTACCGGCCATTTTATTCAAATATGGTGGGGGAACATGGTGGATCCCCCAACTCACTCCTTTGTATTGTTAATAGAGTCATTATTATAATTATATTTTATAATTATACATGAGAATGCATCAACTTGTTGGAAGACGTGATTAAATACCAATAGATGTATATTTACGAGTACACTATCATTTTTTCTACTAAATAATCTCAAAAAATTACTGACTGTAACTTTAAGTAAGAAAACAGTAAGAAAAGAAGAGAGCAGTTGATTGCAATTGTGTATTATATGTGCAAATCACCATACATATAAAGCATGTCAAAAACGTGATGGCAAAATGAGTGTGGACTGAAAAATAGGCCACAATAAGAACAAAAGCACAACATGGGAGAGAGCTGTGTTGAAATCCAGCTGCCTAAATTTACTTATAAAGCTTGTGATTCATCAGCGTGCCATGTTGATGTGCTATTTTATCTGTTTACACTGTTGTTGACAATTGGGTGGTTACTGAAATAGCAGGCAGGGCTGAGTTATAACCTTGACAAACACTGGAGAAAACACAAACACATATACACACAGTATAGTCTTCTTTAAATTAAAGGCTAAATAAAAAAGCATACATAAATTAAGGAACAATTAAAAAATGAGTAATTGAAAACCTTCATTAAAATCTCTGCATTTTCAAGCATGAGGGAATCACTCTATCTGCAGAGTGACGCGGCAGCGATTCACCGCCAAGTATATACTTGTTCATATATAACCGGTTCAGTTGCCAGGCAGAAAAAAAAAAATGTTTACAGTCACTATGAGTGAAAAGTTTAAAAGCTGATGATGATGTGTGTAAGAGGAAAAGGGACTACTTGAAGGACTGTAGTTTTTGGAATATTACCATTTTAGCACAAATACATATTTTAACTCAGGGAATACTTTCTTATGTAGTTTTAAGATAGAGAAGAAAGACTGAAAATAGTGAGAGTCAAAGCAAAAGAGAGGCGAGAAGGTGCTGCACTGTCAGCAGAGTGTCAGGACAGAGAAAAAGAAAGTAGCTAGGTCTATAAATTTATTAATGACCTTCGTGCTGTGTCTTCTGAACTGTCTAATGCACTAACCTCCTCATACTTCATCCTTTCTCTTGCTTTCATCCGCCTGTCCATCACCCTTCTTTCCTTAAACTCCTCTAGTCCCCCTGTTTCTGCCTGCTAGCCTCTGTCAAAACCTCTGTCAAAACCTTCCCATGCTCCATTCTGGTACTCTCACCTTTCTCATCCCTTTTGAGCTCTCTCATCTATGCCCCTGTCAGACACGACAACCCTCTGCTGCAATCTCACTTTGCTATGGAGAAAGATCTGGGTTATATAAAGATCAATATGAGGCCAACTAAAGTTCAAGTAGATCCTGTTTAAATCTGTGATGGATCTGTCTGCCTTTGTATTTGCCAGCTTTAAAGGCTTGAGCGAGTGGGTGCAGGCACATGAGAGATGGAGAGACAGAAATAAAGAGAGGAATAGAAAAGGAGTAAGAGAGGGAGGTAGAAAAAGGATAGAAGAATGTACTGTAAGGGACTGATAAGCATGAGGGAGAGACAAGGGATTTATTGTCTGATGGGCTATGATGAAAACCAGTTCCACGAGTTCCTGTCCTTCAGCCATGACGTGTGCAAACACACACACACACACACTCTTTCAGCAGGTTATGCATGTCATTCTTGACAGTTTCAGATGTTGCTGCGGTGTGACAGCAAAGCTCTCTCAGGCAGACATTCAGTCACTTTCTAACATGTAGAAACCTCTACAGCCAACCTCTGACTCACTTCTCACTTCTCAGTATATAGAAAGCGTGTTTACAGTCACTGTCACTGACAGAGATGTGAATACAAAGAATGATATATATGCAGTGATGTGTGAAAACAGGTAGACCTCAAAGCATCACTCATATGTCTTCTGTGTCACTAGAAATATAATTAGCTCCTTTTTTTTTTACCTGTTGCTAAAAAGTTGAAGAATGTAAAAGAAAAAAAATCCTCTGAAATCGTCACTTATAGAATAAGATACATTTCAAACTTTTGTTGCTATATTGTGTGAATTTATGAACTTTATGAATGTTACTTTATGAATGTTGACTGCTGTGTTGTGCGCTTGTTGTAATGCCATCTTATAGATATTTACCCATTCCGCTGTGCCTATTGTTCTCAACCTCATCCAGTTTCAGGTTTAGGGCTGACTCGGTTTCCGACATGGAGTTGTTCTCTGAAGTCGTGTCTTGATTCGTTTTGCCAGCCGTGCTGCTGGCCGAATCTTCCACCATGCTTCTGGAGCTTTTCGTGGCGGGCTGGACCTGAACAGACACCGTGCTACTGGTGAGGGAGCTGTAGTGGGATTCAGCCTGCTCTAGGTCAGCATCTGAGTCGTCAAGTCCGTGGCTTAGTTCAGAGCTGGAATCCTGCACGGCAAGGCTGTCGGTGGTGCTGCTGCTTGGGGTTGGGGAACTGGAGGTCGGGATGGTATTGGACACAGGTGGAGGATCTACTGCTATTTTGTGTGAGGCTGTTTTCTCTGTTAGTTCTACCACAGTGGTAGCTGTGGTTGAATATGCCACCTTGGTGCGGGTGGCCGGCGTAGGTTTTTCAGGAGCTTGATTATCAGGAGTGGGAGCTGCAGAGGCTGAAGTGTCATCGGAGCCTTGAGTGATGGACGTTGGAGTGGGAGGAGGAGCTGGAGCCTTTCTTTTCCTCTGCTGGCTTTCTGAACCAAGGCTCATCTGATCAAATAAAAGTGAAAGAAAAGGAGGCAGACAGTACAAAGTTAATTTACACGAGCACCTTGTGCATATGTGTGTGTGTGTTTGTGTGGTTTAACCATAAATTAACGTGTAAATTCAGTCTGCTGAGCCTCAAGCAGATTTTTTTTTTTTACTGACTAATTAAATCAAGTGGAGTTCTGGCAGGCGTACAAGTTTTTAAATCCATCAGAGTGCCATTTAAATTATCCTACAAGACACACAGGGCCTGGTACCACTACAATATGTGTATTTCACTGTGGTATTTCTTAGTTATTCAGCGGGTAAATCAGCCATTATTCAAATGCAATGCTGTTGTGTTGCTGACTTACTTAATGCCAAACCAGTGATGACTTCCAAAGGAGATATGAAAGTGAAATCATATGTGACATTCAGGTCAGTGATTCAACAGAAATATCAGTGGCTGTTTCATGACAGCAATGCTGGTTTGTGTTTTTCACTGTGATGGAAAAAGAAGCCGGAATTGAATAAGAAATTTTAACTGGATCAAGAAGGACAAAGGAAGGAGAGAAAATAAAATTAAAAACAGACAGATGGGACAAACGGATGAATCAATGACAAACTATGTGGGAACTAATTTTTATTCAATGAGCAGATGAGAGCGTTCATATGCTTCTTTTCAAGTTCATCTCACTCTCTATTAAGACCGTTTTCAAAGAATCAATTTAAAAGTGCTCTGGGCAGGCACCAACAGTATAGATAACCTCCTTTCCAATGGCGATTGCTGCTTATGCTTTCAGCTTTTCTTCATTCCGGAACACAACAGAGAACATGCCTAGAGCTGTATGTAGCATTGCATCATACAGCAGGACAAAAGAGAGATAAGGCCACCTTGCATTTCTGCAGGCGTACTGGGTTCACACGTGTGAACTCAATGAACTCACTACATGGCATTCTATGGAAATCCAAATGGCCCTCAACTGATTGGCTTTCTCTTCTTTGGTCTCCTACTTCTCTCCCTCTCTAGCATTCAAATATACATGAATGCAGGCATACCAGTGCAAGTGTACAATAGCTGAAGCTGCAATGGGTGACTGACTTGCCCTAGAAGATGGATGCGTGTTTTTGTATGTGTGCGTGCGCGTCTGTGTGTGCTCGCTGCAGAATTAAACACTGGAGTCAAGCCCTGCTACGAAGGGAAGAGAGCATTGGCCTCAATACACAAGCATATGCCCAGCACTTTTCTGTGTGTGCACACACACACACACACACACACACTTACATAGGCACACTAACATATACACCAAAGTGCACACACATTAGAAGGAACAGTATATCTCATACCTCAGGCTGAGCTGGTGTAGAGATTAGGGGGTTGTTAAGGGTTGCATGGTTAAGTGTGCATTACTCTCATGAGCTTATTGGCGCCATGACTGGGAACGCAGCATGTACTTAAGATTGTTAGAGACTGAAGCCCAGAACTCTATAATATACTACACTCAAGGTCAAACTATACATTAAGTTAAGCAGACTTTGCACTCTTATTATCTGTAAACTATGTGTGTGCTGTTTAGTGACTCAACATTTTCAGAGGATTTATATTTCCAGCATTTGCTTTGCAAATTTATCGGTGTTTCAGCATCTTCAAGACAATATTTTTTCATGCATTAATTACAACAAGGTCACTAAAAACAATGTCAAATAAAATTGATAAAAGGTGTGGGAAGTAGGTGAAGTTACTCTACATCATTTACAGTACACAGTATAATAATTAGGTTGTGTAATGATAAAAAATAATATATGGAAATACTCAGAGATAGTAATATCTTTCCAGTTCAATTGAAAGTCTTCATATTTTAATCAGACTATACATTAAGAATTTTTTCATTATCATAGCAGCCAGATATATTTTGCAGTATATATTAAATATCCCTAAAGGTTTAATAACATTTAGCACCCTTAAACAACAACGTAAATAACCCTAAGTTTAATTTGGATGATTAAGGAAAGATGCAGGGAGGTTATCATCTGATTATCCAACCTAATTGTTTCATCAAGATTTTGTTTGCTCTACAGTAAAGTTACTAAAACAAAATGAAGAAAGAGAACAGCCAGTCAAAGCTTTCCTATTCTCTGCAGTGTTTGTGTCTCATAAAGTGCATCTGGACTGGAGATTATTAATGAAGAAAAGCCCAACAGTGAAAAAGTTTGTACTTTGGCTTATTTTGTATATATATCTATACTCAGAAAGCTAGTGGAAAATTAAAGAAATAAACTGGTCACATCAAAATAATTTCTTACCACCTTCCTTTGACTGCAGATGTTTTTATAAGTCTTTTTTTTTTTTTTAAATAAAAACCAGCACCTTTAAAGGGAATGCATCTTTACAAGAGAAAGTGCAGGAGATACAAGGACAGTCTGGTGTGTCGATTAAAATTACCACTGCAAGGTTTGGAAGGCAAAGGTCCCCAAGTTAGAGCATGTTGATCAGATAGGGCCACCCATGGAGGCGTCAACCTGGTAGCGTGACCATTCATCAGTTGTTTTTGAAGGACTCTTGATGGGTGAAGGGCTTTGTGACAGGGCAACATAACAAGAGTAATGTGGAATGTGAAAAGGAGTATGCGTATGTATGAGAGGGGGCTGCTGTGTATGTGTGTGTGTGCCTATGCACACCAACGTGCACGAGAGCATTTACAAATGTTTGCATATGAGAGATTATAAAGCAGCTGGACTGTCTGAAAATGTGAAGACACCAGTTAGTTGTA
Source organism: Cichlasoma orientale (assembly GCA_034780415.1). Lineage (NCBI taxonomy): Eukaryota > Metazoa > Chordata > Actinopteri > Cichliformes > Cichlidae > Cichlasoma > Cichlasoma orientale. The sequence continues at coordinate 600,939 of JAVDPK010000688.1, forward strand.
CTCTTGTGTGCCTTGAAAAACTGAAGCTGTACATGTACAATAAAAAGAGATGTGGGGAAGATATACGGTTGACCCAGTTCCATTGTCACCCACTTTTCCCCTACCGCACTGAAATGTTTGCTTGACCCTTTGCCTACATTTATGACGCAAATATGTGTTCTTGGTGAACGGTCGGAGCAATTAGAGCAGAGTACAACTAAAACCATGATTTGCAAATTTTGTTTTTGTGATTTTAATGTTTGCTTCTTGTATGTAATCTTGGAAGATAATTAGCTTTCAATCAAGACTGATTTCAGGTATCCTAATTATCGAGAGACTAGTAACAATAGTAACAAATCTGATGGTCTTCTTTAGCCCAGATAAAGTGAACTCTGACGCTTCATTTCCTCATTCACAATTACTATCAAAGCACACGTTATTTGCAGAGGTTTAATCTTTAGAAACCAGGTTAAATATCAGCTGATTACAATAACTATCTTTAACACGAGCTTTTTAAAGAAATCTCTGTCATCAGTGCCAGGACTGAGATAATGTGACAGAATTTCATGTTAAATGCATTAAATGTGTGGTAGTCAAGATTTTTAATTTAACATACAGTAGAAATCTTCTCTGCTGTCATATGGCATAATCCCAGCATAATTGAACCATAGGTGCAGAAGTAAAAAGACTTATCTGTTTGATCTATATTTTCATATTTAGCTGCTGTCACCTGTAGTATTTCCCTGTCAAGTCCTAGCTGAGCAAATAGATTTAAAACCCTAATAAACTGTAAAAGTCTACCTTTATGATCCATTAAAACTGGGATGCATTCATTTTCATTTGTGGCTGCACTGGATAAAAATGTAAGCTCAGATACCATGGTGAATTATGGTGGAAGCGCCATTAATAATGGCTATCTTTTCTCTCCTATTACACACTAGCTCACGCATTAACTCAGGGTGGGCATACTAAAAGCTGACTGTGCTAACTCTGTTCAGTTCTGATGTGTTTTGGGACCAAAGGTTTCCCAACTTAGGGTTAATCAACTCAAGAGTTCGGCTTAGGCTTAGAGTTTGTTAGGCTTGCGTCCTGGAACAGACCTTTGGTTTCAGACAGAAGATGTTTTGACAGCAAAGTGCAAACAGATCTCGTCCTACAGAGGCCACATGGCAGGGGCATCTGTCCCCCTAATCCTGGCCCCTAACTAATACTAACACAGCCTTCAGGGTCAGCGCATTTGAAAAGAATACCTGCAGTGCCATCTTACAGTACTTCAGTCACGATAACCATATAATCATATTACCTGCCAACAGTTCACTTAAAATACTTTTATTTATATGACAAAAAAATACAAGTCATGTCAGGGCAGAACTCTACGTTATTATAGAAAGAAATCGAATGATTCTATTTGAGTTTGCATTCAAAGAGGACGAATAATTGACTCTTAGAGGTAACAGGAACAAATCTCTGATAGAAGCAGGCTCAGAGCGGGCAGCCATTTAACTTAAACAGATGGGGTGAGGGGAGAGTTTCAGGCCTTCTTTTTGAACACAAACTTGGAACTGGTTACACAGAAAAAGGGCGTAACAGCTGAGGGCTCGCAATCTAATCACAGTCAATAAAAGTGCATAAAAAAATCCCTGAGTTTAATTCTGTGTTTGTTATTTTATCGTTTTGATGTAAATGATGTACATATGCACGCGTGCCATTGACGACTTTGCAGATGTTGGCTACATTTAGACTGAGATTAGAGTTTTCTGTTACTTGCTTCTGAAGAAGTTTGTAAAATGTACATTGTCCTGCTTGAGCCAGACACCTGCTGGTTTTGGCTTTAGCACAAATCAACAAAATGGACCGCTCCAAAGGAAAGATACATGAGACAAGCTCAGTATATTGGAGGATGTGTTTGCTTTGGCACCGGTAGTGTTTTTGTCTCTTTGCGCAACCTTTTCAGATTTTTTTGTTTGTTTCTTGACACAGTAGAGCCATGTGACACATGGCTAAACATCTTTTTCTATATCTGTCCAAATAAACACATTTTTTCCCCAACTTTTATCTTCCTTTGTTTTGCTCTCTTGTTCTAGAGAGTCTCTCAAGAGAGAAAGGAAAAAGACCCATACAGGAAGTCCACACATATCCAGTAGCAAACAAGAAACTGCTGGGTATACACATGCATACAAGGCTGCCAGTAACCAAATGTATGGGCACTGCAGGGACATTAACGCAGCACTGGTCAGCTGAGTACTACAGGCAGAAATGTGAATTAAATCTGATTCGTCATTTGGTGACAGGAATGCAAAAATATGTTACAAATAGATATATAAATAGGAAAAAATAAAGTAAAAACTGAAAGACAGATTAGCCGTAGGTAATATATTTGAAAACATTTGAACTTACAAACAGCCTGCTTACACTGCCACTCTTTCACCTTTGCTCTTTTAATGTTTCTGTCCTCCTCCTGCAAGGTGAGGGTGGTGCTAAGGACATGCCAAATAGATTTCATGCTGTACTGCACTTTGGAAATATGACCCCGACGGCTAATACATTGTTAATGTTGTACAACTCAAATACACACATCTAATACTCTTAAGGCTGATAAGACTGATGTTCCCTTATTCTGACTATGTGTCTCTGTGAACCTCTCACACAGTCTCTCGCTTCTCTTTATCACCTCTCTTGCTCTCTGCTTCAGTTGTTCTAACTCTTCATGTAAACACAGCAACGCACACGAGGAAAAAAAAATGTTTATTCAAGAAGTATCTCCTTTTAAAGGGTAGCGAAGCAGAGAGTTCGGAATTTCTCTCAATTTCTTTGTCACACGAGGCGACGCAGTCACGGCTTCCTTCCCAAACCACAAAAACAGATTGCCTATCACTGCTGAGAAAGAAGAAAATACAAGGTTGTGTTTCTCTGAACTCGATGTTCCAAAACATAATTCAATTAAGTCTGGCTCTCATAAAGTCACAGACAGATTGTTGATTGTTGAGCTGGAAAATAAAAAATAAATAAAAAATAAAACCGTAAACTTATCTTTATGCTGGAGTCGTCAATCAGAGAGCTTCTAATTCTGCCAGAAAGTCACTTTTATTATTGTTTAATAAAATATAATATAGCAAAACATTAATTAAATATTATATCAGCAGTGGTTAGTTTCCTAACAGTTTTACACTTTTGTTTCATGAATCCTGAATCTGGACTTTATTATGTTGATCAAGTAGTTTATATAAGTAATAAAAGCTAATTTGGATAAATAACCCGTCCAGATTACATACAGGTCGGTTCTGACTGCAAAAAGAAAAAAAGAAAAGGGGGCCAGGGCTTCTGTTCTGTGGTATATGATTTTTTCTCATTCATTCATCAGTCACTGGGGACAGACACAAACGGTGTAAATTACTGCTGGCTTTTCGCTCTGACCTTTCATTTGAAGAATACTGTCAACAACACACACGGTCAACAACAAAGAGGGTCTGACCCTCCTAATTTTGTCATTGATGTTAATCGAACTATGTTCCTTGTATGATTTAAATGGCCAAACTTGGCGATCTCCGCCTCTCCGATGTCTATTTAAAGCCACTTAGCTTCATTATAACAATCTCATCATTCTTATAGCTTATACTGCAATGCCAGTGTCAATTACTGTGTCTTGTAAGTCATAATTAGTTGACTACCTAAGCCTGTTTGGCGCAGAGGGAAGTCTATAATGAGGACAGTCATCACGGAGCGCTATCCTGAGATGACCTGTTTCGTGTAAAAAATCTGCCTGTGACTCTCAAAACTCTGAAAGAATGCACGAAATGCCAACTCTGATAAATCTATAGAAAATATGGAGAAAGTCAGAAGCTTTTCAGCCATCTCAGAAGGAAACCTGAGTCCAGCTTTGATAGCAGCTGCAATGAAAAAGAAAAAACTCTTTTCCATTGGTTGGCTATTAAATGGCTCTGTAACAAAGACCTCTTGGATGTTTGTTACAAAGTGAATGAACAAAAACTCCTAGCTTCTTAAAAAAAACACTCATATGCTTCTGAACTCTATTTTACTAATTACACATATCTGTACTGTTTTCTCATTTGATGTCAAAAGGCTGCCATTGCTTCGGTTGAGAAACAGGCACACATTAAGCTAGATTAAAAGACACTTTGCTGCTTTGTGGCTTCACGTTACATAAAGACACAACCTTTAAATGAAGATGCACGAGCATGTTGTTTTTTTTGGGGGGTTTTTTTTGGATAATTTGCATTATAAGGACATGGAATGGAATGATAAATAAAAGCTTAACACCTGTCATTATGTAGCCGGTCCTTCTCCTCATCAAACACTTCTAAACGTTCATGTTCTCACACTGTAAAATGACGCAGGCTGTGGTAGATTCATCGACAAACGGCATGCTGCCAGATTAAGAAGATATTTTCATGGCATGTCTGAGTCAGCAAAATCTAACTACAAAAAAATATATATTTATATTTTTGCCACATTCTACAACTGTTTATTTCTGCATTATGCAAAGCTATTCGGGCCATTTGCTTGACAAATAAAATTTATAGCATGACATCTGTTTTCACTGGAGCTTGAAATTTTAGAAGATGACGAGCTCCTCTACAGACAGGAAAGTGTGCCAGTTCCCCCCCCCCCACCAGTTTAGCACCACACAGCCTCCAGCAACTACACTGCTAAATTTAATGTAAATGAGAGAGTACAACTTTTAAATGTGATGTAATAGATTCAGGAATGAAGAGCTCTTTAATGCCAGAGCCCTGATATGCCCTCAGTAACCGTCCTGAGAAGTCCTCACTGCTATGGCATTCTTCAGTGTCATGAAAACAAAATCTCTTTTTGGTCACGTTCACAAAACACAAACACGCTAACGCCCGACACCTCACACTTATGTTGTGTCCTCATGTTGGCTAATCACATCCACCCTTTTTAATTAATCAGCTGTCAGTAATTTCAAAATAGCATCACTCATTTATCAGTCCCCGTCTATCACAGTGTTTATAAATGAAAATCAACATATAGGTTCCACTTTTTACTTTTTCCTCTCTAAGATATGCACAGCTGGACTGTTGATAAGACAATCTAAACACATGAAAAACACTTAAAAACACAGAAACATGATGGGTGACCTGCACCACAGTATGACCTTGCATTAATATACATGTGGCAGGCTAACGGTTCAGAGAAGGCATAAGAGCGAAATGGAGAAATCTATTATTAGACTAGCCATCAAGTCCTCAGATAACCTTCCCAACTCCTGTTCTGTTCTAACTGCTCTTGTGGGTCCCGGTGGTGTCTGGTTATTTGAGCCCTGGTATCTGTCATAACTCTTAATCTGACAGGTGGACAGATAAATTACCATCTCTGTGTGCGCCGCAGCTATAAGGAGCCTCTGACTCAGAGTCACTAAGGACTGCAAAACACAGGAATATAAAATATCCATATTTACATTTCAATTATTCTAATAAAGAAAGCAAAGATTTAGAATGTGAGCTGACAGTGAAGGTTTATTAATGCCTTGTCATAGGGTGCCTTGATAACTAAGTAACAGTTGTTCTGCCTTTATAGAGCAAAGGACACACATAGCTTGGATGTGGAGTCATTTTTTAAACAAATATTTTATTTTTGCCTAAATCATCACATTTTCTATATTTGGTTCAGTTTGTCTTTTCTGGCCATTATTTTAAGAGGGTGATGATATAACGCTTAGATGCGCATCAAGGACACTGGCTCCTTAAAATAAACAAAACCTATTATCAGAGGAGGGCAGAAGGATGTTGGTTGCTAAACAACATTTACTAACTTGCCTCCATAACACTATAATGAGACTGCAGGGAGTTGGTGCTTAGTGTAGACAATGCGGGCCACTCTGACTTTGAGGTCAAAACACTCAAAGGAAATTCTGCATCAGACAGATTGCAGCTTTCACATGTACTCCATCAGGTCGATGTTGAAAGCTGAGCGATATCTCACAGGGTGCAGATCTTTCATAAGATGCACAAAACTGGCTGTGTCATCCATATAGTGCCATTCATTCATTGTGTTATTAATTTAAGTTTATACTGTATGCACTACGTCTTTATACAATAATTGATTTTATTTGCAGGTACTTCAACAAATATTTTGTGTTCCCCGGTATGAGTTACTGCTTTAACACACAGGGCGTGCATTAAATTTCACAACTCACAATTTCAATCCGAGTGTTGCCGTGAAATAAACAACTGTTTTATAGCATCGCGCATAAATTCAGCACGGGCTCAATTATTTCCTCACCTGACAGCTTTCAACAGTGGTGTGCTCCATTCTGGGTGCAGGGGCAGGAGGTGGTGGTGGGGCCTTCCTCTTCTTGGTCTCAGCCTTGGGAGACAACCTCGGGATACTGCTGACTGACTGAGACTGGCCCAAGGTGCCGGGTCGATTTGGTGCACTGGGGAACCCAGATACTGTGGACACATCCTGTGGGTAACATGGAGTATACAAGGAGGTGGAGTCAGACTGACAAATGTAAGAATACATGTGAACAAATGTGCAAATGTAAAGGTTTGAGGCATATTTCTGGAATTACTACACAGTAAGGAACAAATATAATCACTGGCTTGTAAGCATAAAAATGACTGATGGCTAAACTGCCATCAAATTTCCAAGGACTGCTCGAAATTCAATCCAAATCATTCTGGGTTCATCCAACATGTTCAGTACCAAATTTGGAGACGAGTGGATAAAACGTGTGGAACAGGAGTTTAAGAACGTGCTTAGTTCAGCATTTGAAAAGGTGAAAAATTCTACTTGGATCAAAAGTGACAACAAAGAATGATGAAACGCAGCTGCTTCTTGGTTTATGACGTTTATCCAAATGTAACTGAAAACTAGTACACGGTAGGATATCCTGCTAACTAACAAACGCAAGCATTGGCAGGACTCGCTGACAGTGCTGATTTCAAAGGTTGCGTTTAGTGTAAAAGCTGGCAGGTGTGTTGTTAACATCCATATCCAGATAAACACGAACAAAATGTAGAAAAACATGTGCGCACGCACAGCCTGCGAATGCAACGGACAGGAAGATTTCTGAAGATACAGTCTATTCTTCAGTCATGACAATTATTGCAACTTTTATTTGATCAAACCGAGAGTGCCACCACATTTTCAAAGGGTGGCTGCTCCTGACCAAAGCGCTGAAACAAAAAATGGGTTTCGATTTCTGATCAAAGAGAGCCTAAAGTGCTCCTGAAAACATCAACCTTCCCGTGGCTCAGCTTGGTACAGACCTTTGGCACAACGGGAGCACCAAAACCACGGCTCACAGCCCCATGATCGAAGAAAAGAAAAGTGTTTTAAAGCAGATTAATTGATGAGTTCAGACAATGCCTGGATACAACATAAAAGCAGAGCAAAAAGGAGCATAAAGTTCAGGTCATTAGGATTAATTGGGCCTTAGGTTATAACATCTCACAGCAGGGAGGGATGGGAAAATAACAAGACTTTAGAAGAAAGAACTCTTTGAGTAGAGAAGCACAGAATGCCTGCATTTTCTTAATATTCAGAAAATTGTTTTTACTGTTGATTTTGTAGATTGTGACGCTTAAGTGGGCGCATTAACACAGAAGCACGTGAAATTAAAGCAGAAAAAAATGACCTAAAAAACTTACTACAAGCCTATTCTGTCATTTTTAACAGTTCGCTTTGTTGTGCGACTTACACATCTATACTCTGACAGGAGTAAGATCAGGGAAAGGGAGAGGCGCGGCAGATGGCAGAGAGAGGCTGACAGAACAAAAAAGAGATGTTGGAAGAGAGGACTGATGTGATTCCCATTTGGAATCCTCAAAACAAAAATGTTTTCACCTCAGCAAAAATATAGCGTTCAAAGCGGGGAAAATTCACATGAACTCTCCCTGACTTTTTCACCTGCTCTCTTCTACTTTTTCACCCTGGTAAACAATCTGAAATCTGTGGAAAAAGTGAGAAGAAAATAGAACAAAAAATACTCCAGCTCTTGAGGGGGGAAACCGAGTTCACAGCACATTTATAATTACAAAGTGTGTAACATAAAGTCAACCTTTTGAACCTCTGGATAACTAGGATCGTGCCTCACGTACTGAATCTCCTGGGAATTCCTTTCATGTTTTTATGGACAGCCAGTGAACTTACTGACATGTTGTAAATTTTCTATATATATGAAAAAACAATGACGTGAAACACAATGAAGATCAGGATTTTGCAGGGAAACAAACAACAAAAAAAACCCACAAGACAAGCAGAGTTTCACTGTCTTCTCTGCCTGAGTTTCCCTCCTGGCCACAAATAGGATCACTGATGGCTGTGCTCACAAGTGTGCACTTTTGTACCTGTGACCTGTGACCTGTGAGCCCTCAATTTAGAAAACTTTTTTTTTTTTTTAGTAAAGACTACTTTCTCTGAACAAGTGCAACTAATCTGGAACGTTACCAGGGAGAAACTGAGGCTCGGCAGAATCTTGAGGCTAAAATGCCAAAATCCAGTCAGTAGAATCACGTCTTTATGTAAGAAACTGTGGAGCGTGATGACTTTCAAGCAGAGCGGTGGGGTTAAGGCAACTTCAAACCAAAGCATTTTCAGAGAAGATGGATAGACTTTTCCACAGATAGTAGCTCTGATGTCAAGTACGTTATCTCTAAACAAAAGGGAGCATAGGGGGGTGTAGAGGAAAAAACGGAATTTAAGTCAGTAAAAAGTACCCTGGGATTATGTCGCTTTGTGGTGATAAGATGAAAGAAGTGCAGGCTCTGACACTTTTGACAGCCAGCTGCTTTTCACTCTGTGGATTTTTCAGAAATTGAAATGAGAGCTGCAATTTATCAGGGCTCTGTTTCCAGCTGTCTGCATGCCTTCTTTCTAGCTTTAACATCCTTTAATATTTCCTTATATCAGTATTACTAAGCAAAGGTGGGGGCAGGAGTTAAATTGTGTCAACAATAACAGTCTTATTCTTATGTATAAGTGGAATTAAAGTAGTGCCACACACTAAAAAGCTAAGAACAGATAAATACTGGAAACATTTTAAAATCTTTATTAAAAAGAAATTACATTTTTAAATGAATTTGCTTCAGAATTAGCTTCCCCCAGACATAATACTCTTTGATCATGCCAGTGGTTTAAGACCACACACACTTACACTGACACACACAGTAGTTCAGCCCCTAATGAACAATTAGAGATAAGAGGTTGGGCTTTTAGTGCTAATGTGGCCAAGGTAGGGTAATGTGATGCCTTCAGGCTGATAACACTCTGTGGGTGTGTGTTGTCTGGTGTGTGCAAATGCAAGCGTGTGGTCTGATAACTGTCCAGACTGAGAAACAATCAGAGAGAGGGGGAAAAAAAAGATCAGCTGCATTAAAGTCCACTGGAAAGAGTGATAAGAAGAAGCAATATGAAGCAGTCCAATAATGATACATTTCAGTGTTTTAAATCGAATCTAAAATTTCTAAATAAACGAAATGCCTTGTGCTGTGTTTGTATCAGTTTTGATGTTTAATTCATGCTCTGTCGCCTTTTTCCTGTTCACTACCCTGTGATCCCTGTACTCAAATATTAAAGAAATATTTAAAGAAGGATATATAAACATTTGATGAAGACAATAAAAAAAGGATAAAGAGGAAAACAATGCTCCGTGTTTGTTAGGCAGAAAACAAAGCGGTAGAAGGGTGGAGTCCGGGATAAGCTTTGAGCTGAGTGGAGCAGTACAGTGAACCAGAGGGAAGATTTTTTTTTTTCCAAGCTAATGTAATCAAATGCCACTGATTTAGTTATGGCTGTAACTGCTTCAGTGCTGCTAAATGTAGCATCTAAATGTGCATCTGGATATACTGGAGTCCAATCTTGGAGGAAAACCCTCTACATTATGTTGCTGGTGTTTATCTTAACCAAAAACTCAACTTTACAAATAATTTATTCAGATTCTAAAATCATCTAACCCATTTTTATGTATTTCTTTTTTACGGGTTCCAGTGTAATTTGAATCTACTTACTCAAATACCGAGGAGACTTTATAACACTTATTGCATATGTAGTTAATGAATTAGTGATGATATGCAGAAGAAAATGGATGGATGGATGGATGGATGGATGTGTAAAGGAAAAGGTAACAGGGGTAAGAACTCTTACTCAGCAAGGATAAGGACTTGAGAGTCTGCAGAGTAACCTTATAGAGACAGCTGGTGCCCTCTGGAGGACATCAGCACACATGACAGCAATTCCTCTCTGTACCATATTTTGTGCTTGGTCTTGTTGTTTGTAATCTGTCTGTGCTGCCCTTCTCTGTCTTTTTTCCTGCTACTTCCCTCCACCCTAGATGCCTGTAGCATAGACCTCCCCGAGTCTGGTTCTACTGGAGATTGCTTCCTTTACGGCTGAACTTTCCACTTTTGTTCAGAGACAAAATTACATAAATTAGGATCAGTTAGACTTTCTTTGTTAACCCACTAATTATACAGAGAACAGATCTTGCAGAACAGTTTTTAAAGGTTTCTATGAAAATGAATACATTATCAGCTAATGTGGCTCTGGTGACACAGGTATTGTCCAACAGAAGAGGTCCAACCTAATAGATCCTATCAAAATGTATTATAGACAGGAATATAGAGAGTGTCTGTAATGTGACTGTGCAAGCTCATTGGACTGAATGGCATCAGATCTTCAGCTGCTGTACAACAAACAGACAGGATATGGACACAGCCTCCATCCATGGGATGAAATCTAATTCTGCTGACCTGCAGTCATGGATGGATTATTGGACACAAACTTTCCATGGGTCCTTGCTACCTACTCATGCAAATAGTAGGCACTGCACATGCCCTTCTTAAGCACACCGAGTTTTGTTGCACAAAACAAGGCAACCATCAAGCACATTTATATTTGTTGACATATCAAATTACTGCTATTCTGTTACATCACAACATATACAGCAGAAGGAGTCAAACACACACTTCAATTGAAATAAAACACAGTGAATACAACCTCAAGCACCAACTTTCTTCTGGTGTTGTTTGATCAACTCCTAAACCGTTCTGACTCAAAGGCAGAAGTGATAAGCTGCTCAGGCGTGCAGGTGTTACCCTTAGTTAATCTCTAATCCTGGATTTTTGCAAAAAGGGCCATTCTCCTTGGCAGGAAGCATCCAACAGTCTTACTTGTATATGTTAGGAAAATGTTGAATGTAATCCAAAATCAAGCACCTTTTCCATCTAAAGGTGATGTCAGATGACGCAGGTGTGGTAACACTAGCGATGCACATTTTTAGGTTATTCTGTCCATGCAGAATAACTTATAATTGCAATGCTTTAGTAATGAGTTACGATAAGATCCTAATAAAATTCCAGTGTTAATTTCCCTTTGGGACATTGTGAGAATTGTTAGAAATACTTACAGTGAACTGCGGGCCAGTGTTTTGAATGATTTTATCATCACAGTCATCCATGTCCACGGATGTTGTCTCTGTCTGTAAATGGAAGGCACAGCTAACATGCAGCATCAAACTATTCAGCCATGCATTTAGCTTGCCTCAGTTATCAGTTAGACTAAGTATGAATGGCTTATGATGTTAAAGATTAGTTTGTCAATTACTTCACACAATGATTTGTCCAAAAAAGTCAATGTGCACAGTTACAGTGACATCCATGCTGCTTTTTTATTTAATAATTCAGACACACACCTACTGCAGCATATTGCCCAAATACAGTAACAGGAACGAGTCTTACCTTGGATTTCCTCCTGCTAAAGTGGAAGATACCCAGGAGGCCTTTTTTTCCTGGTCTTTCCAAACTGGTAGTACTGGAGCGAACCGAGTCTAAAAAAAAAATAGGTAAAACAATAGCAGGAGGAGAAAAGTAATGTCAGCACCTTATAATTAAAGGAAGGGTTAGGTCAAACTTTTTCTGAGAAATTTTAGAACCAAAGAAAGACACATTATTTCTGCATGCATCGATTAATAAGGTTAACAGGAGGAAATTACAGTGGTTTTGACCTGGCAGACGACTCTAAAAATCACTCTAAATCCTCAACTTTGTATCAAACTGTTATAAAGTAACATTCTGATTTTCCTCAGCAGGGGGCGCTGCAGCTTTGTTTTTCCCAAGGTCCACCACAATCTAACCTTCACAATCAACTAAGCAGTAAGTAAGCATACGTTGTGATAACACTACTGGCTCAAGGAGAGAGAAGGAAGGTTAACTAGCCATCAAACATTTAAGGCATAATGCTCAGTTTGGGTTCTGAAAAAAGGCAGAAGCAAGCCAAGATAATAACGAAGCCTTTAAAGATTATAGGCATTGATGAGATTCACGCAGGTTATCAAAAGTACATAAAGCAACAAGTTATTTCTTTTAAGATGGCTGGTTAATGGTTAATATCCAATGCAGCAATAAAGCAGGGTTAATAAGCCAGCAGCAATACATTGGGTTAAACAACTACATGTATTGAATAGCGCCAACACTTAGACAAACAACAATTGTGACTAATACCTGTGTAGTTAAGCGCAGGGGCAGAAGCCATTTTAGGCTGGAAAACTGGAAAACACGACAAGGTTTAAAAACACATTAAATCATTAATGCATCACTGATCCCAGAGCTGCTGTGTTTGCACTTTGGTCGCTCCACAACACTGTGTAACTAGTGGTTAACAAGAGGAAGTCATTTCTATAGTTGCCTCATAATAATGAAACTAAACCGCGTTACTACTACGTCTTCAAAAGGGTAGCACACTGTGTAAAATATAAATGAAAACAGGATGCAGTGATTTGGAAACTACAATTTAATGAAAATGTTTCAAAACACCAAATGCTGAAACATAAATGTTGCACATTTTTAAGGTTTAAAGGGAAACTGGGTTCGACGAGTCCTCTGTGCAGCCGTGTTGAATACCAAAATCTTGCACAAGAGCGCTTGACCATAAAAATGAAATAATGTTCTCAATGTTCCTTTGCCATATCACTTGAGAGCAGAAAATACAAGCTTTTTATTGTGAAATCACAAGAGCCTCTATAGCTATAAATATCAGTGGGTGTGTGTGGACTATCACGCAGTAAACAACCATAACACAAGGCCGTAATTCAACTTCATACTAGATGAAAGATGGCAAATGCCCCTCAGGCAAATTATGAATTAATACAAAGACCTTATGCGATTCGTGAAAGCTCAGTTTCAGCCATTGTATTTGCAGGCCAACCGCAGACAATGTGAGACAATAGCCGGGCAAGCCAACGCACCTATCCATGATAACATTGTTTATTGGCAAGTCAACTAGACGCACCAGCAAAACTAGTCGGTTAAATGTATTCTTCTTCTTCTTCTACAATAGCAGTCACCTGATGGTTGTGATGCCACCTGCCACAAATTGGGGTTACAGTCCTGACAGAGGGTCTCTGTTACAGGAAACTGTAAATGAGCAAGGTGGACAGTAAGCAGCTGACAGATGTGTAAACCAGCGCGGTTCCAGTGCTTTGATGAAGAAAACAACGAGCAGCTGCATGTCTGCAGTGTCAGCGTAAAGTGGCATATAGCTACACAACCGAAGTGACGTGTAACCACATTCTGCACAGGAGTGCTGACCAGTAGCTGCAAAGGAGGAGGGCGACTGGTGCCACAGTCAGGAAACTAATCTGACATTCTGTGGCTGCATAGATGTATGACACTTGCAACATTACACATGGCCCACAGTACCACACATTTCAGCGACATCTACCACACATTTCAGCGACATCTAAAGCAAGATCTGATAATCAAGGAATGAGATTAAGAGTTTCACGTTGCTCTTAAATACACGTGCAATATTTGTATGGCCGTTGTTGATTAAGGTTAGGCCTGATTTATTTCTTCCATTTAAATGACTATGACTTGTAAATTAGTCACTAGATACAACCCCAGCAAGATTATTACTTTTAAAAGTTTTGAAAAAAATATTTGTAACAAAAATATCAAAAAACTCAAAGTCACTCTCTTTTCATTTAAAATTAAAAAGCCTTTATTCTCATGGCTATATATGGTTATATTTAACCTGAAACACTGCTTTTCTCCTTGATGAAGGCCTGTATGCTGAAATGCATTATGCCATGAGGTTAAAGCTATTTTCATTTTATAAGAAAAGAGAGTGCCTTGGAGTTTTATATATTTTTTGATAACCTCCAATCTAAGTGTCTTGAATTCAGGAAGTGTTCCTTCTTGAAACAATTTGAATCCTTTAAACAATTAAAATGCACTAAAATGATCTACACAACGTGAACACTCAGCAGCTGAATTGTAATGTCAAAGACAACTACAACAGATATACTGAAGACAGCTGACCAGAGTAGGTCAACTTGTACCCATAGGCAGTATAATAGATGGACAGCTTGCCAGTAGCCAACGTCCACGTGCCTTAAACATACGTTCTGTCTAATGGCCAGCGAGGGGCGGCTCCTGTGGTGGCAAAACAGTTTCCAGTTTGTGTAGAAGTCTATGGAAAAACAGGCATTGGCTCCATTTCTCTGCAACCTCGGTAAACACGATGACTTCTTATCGCTCAAGTTCATTTTGTAAATTATGGTCATTAATTATTTATTTATTATCACAAGCAGCTGTTAGCTTTGGCTTTGGATCTGTTGGAAATCTTTTACTGCATTTACAGTAGTGAGGTAACAAGTCCTTATCAACTCCTATCTTCATGTCAGCTGCTCTGCTTCCTCTCTGCAGATCAAATTCGGTCTCACCAAAATATTGCAAAACAGAGAAAAATCTTAAGCGCTTATTAAAAATCTGTTACACAGTAAGAAATGCCATCTTTCCTTCTCATGCTTTGTGATCAGCGTAGCCACTGCAAAGAGTGTGACGGTGCAAATATGGACTGTGGCATTTGTGTGAGATCGTGTTGCTTCTCCACCAGAGCGTTACTCGGGTTAGTAAATGAATACTTCTACGCTCAAAGTCCAGCTAAGGTAAGAAAAAGTAGCATCACTTAGGATCTGTCTCGTCTTGCATGCTGCTGTGAAAACAACAGCGACAGATATTTGACATATTGCACCTTTAAGGAAAAGCAAACAGAAATAAGATCAGGTAGGTTTACCTAGCCTCTGATCATGCACGTAGAGATCCTTGAGCCCCAGTTCTGTCAGAGATTTGTCCAGCGGTAGCTCGCGGCGACTGATGCTGTCCTTCAGCAGCAGGACACGTGCAGGGTCAAAATCACACTTGTCACAGATGACTGGTATCAGAGCCTGGAGCGGTACCAAGGGGTTGACCCGTACCACGGCCTTCTGGTTGCTGTGGTAGTTCACCATCAAGCGCACAGTTTTCTGATACATAGAGGGGAGAAGGACAGAGAATATCAGACACCCAAACAGCCGGATGAGATTAAAAGCTAATAAAGAAGCACTATTTTACTCATTCGACAAATCTTTGATATCCAGTTGTATAAAAGGGATCATCTTTTTTTTTTTTTAAAAAAAAGGTCCTCTGCTGGCTACATTACTAAGACAAGAAAAAGGATGGCATAGTTAAGGGATAAAATGATAAAATGCATTTATGCGAGCCCAAAGACAGATGCCATGGGTCGACTAAAGTGAATGAACTACTGTTGGAAAAAAAGAAGATAAATCAACTGTATTTACAAAAAAATTAGTAACCATAACTTATTGTAGTTATTTTTTTATGTGATGTTTTGTTTACGGTTTGATTTTCTTAAACCACAGAAAATGCCACTTGCAAAATATGTAGGGAACACAGAGAGAATTGCACTACAATAATAAAGGAAAAAGAAATAAAGAGAAATAAATCACAGAAATTCTACCATAGTGCTACTTGCCAGCCTCTTTCTTGAATGTGCCAGGCTTCAGCAAATTGTGGAAGAGCACACGTTTCTGCCAAAATATTATAATTTACCCGATTATCCATTGTATATGAAAATGATTGGTAGATTGATGGTTACAGGTTTTCCAAAATCAACAGCATTTTCAGCCTGGAGCATATACATAACCTTTGTGTAACAAAGGCTTCAGCTAATATGGTCAATAGTTAGGCTATAGATGGCTGAAATACTCCTGACAGAATATCAGAAGGATAAATGTACTAACAAACAAATGTCCCAGCTTGGGGGCTGAAGCAAGTTTTCATAATCAATAATAAGTTTGTCCAATTAGGCCACGAAAAAGCTTTTATTCTCCATGAGAAACAAGACACACTCGGCTATATTCGGCTATAAGTTTATTTCTGTTTAATTATTGTTCAGTCAATCAGTCTAGTTACTGCTGACAATTTTATAGATCTACTAATCTTCAAGTTTTCATTTTAATGAAGTTTGTTTCTTACATTTTTTTTACACCCCATTCATATCAATGAAACACATTTCAACAGCAGTGTGAACTGCTTCTTCCAAAATAGTCGTTAAGCACAATTAATGCAGACAGAACATTATGACCTCCATAAATGTAGACTGTACTGCTGGGCTGTCATATTAGACTGCATTCCTTTTAGCTGGGTACATATAATTCACTGGCAATTGAGACAAGCAATTTCATTTGACCTGTTCGGATTGGTTGCATAAAGAGAAGATGCGAGATAAAACAGAGAAGGGGAATGACTGACAGTGTCTGAAACAGCGTCAGCCTCTGGCCTGAGGCCAGGTGGGGTCAAAGGGAGAGAGAGCAGCCAGTGAGCCCTGAGAAGAGCAGAGAAATAATGCATGGTAACTAAAGGTAAGGTGCTCATCAAATATTCAAACTGTAGGAGGAGAGTGAAGGAGAAGGCAAGAAAAGGCAGAGAGAAAGAGACTGAGGCTGAACAGAATAAAAAGCTCAGACAGTTTAGTAAGACAGAAATTGCATGAACAGAAACGGCACACTTAGGATTAAAACCAGTTTTTAAAAACTGACTCCAAATTGCAGGCCAGTTTGATACCAACCAACTTCCTACCTTAGCAGTGGCCCTTACAGGATTCACTGGCCTTGCTTTCTAACCAGTGGTCAGTGATAAAAGGTAGAGAGGGGAGGGACAGGCATTACATAAGGCTTGTAAAAAGCTTCAGTGCCTGCACAGTTGATTTGTGAAGACTCAAGATAAATGTTTGTGCAGTCAAAACAACACAAATGCAAGCCAGGCATTAGAAAGAACTTTTCATAGGTTTTAAATATGCTGCGACAGTATAACCTCCAACATACAAAGTACACATGATAAAAAGATGAGGTCGATCACGTTGGCACTGCTACTCACCTCTGGCACTTTGGGTGCTGGTCTGCGCGCCACTTTCTCCTCCAACACTTTGTCCTTGATAAGCACACAGGCCACGTTGAGGGAGCCCAGTAGCGCGTTGGGCTTGAACCCCAAAGAGTGGCCCTCAGGAGACAGAACCTCCAAGGTGTGCAGCGCTGGATTCAGGCGGTAGCGACTACACAGCTCGACCAGCAGGTCCATGAGTGCTTTACTGAGAGAGGGAGAAAGAGAGAGACAATAAGAGTGAGAGGGAAAGTACGTGTGCGTGTATGTGTGTGTGTGTGTGAGTGTGTGTGTAAGAAAGAAATACAGAAGGAGATGGGAAGAGAAAGAAAGGGAGGAAGGACAAAAGATAGGGTTACAAAGTCTACGAAGCTTACCTCCACTAAAGAGAACAGGATGAAACAATGCCACACTCTCACTTGATGCACTTAAAGTTGTTAGACGCAAAGGGTGTTATTTTGAACTAATCTATTTTCACAGACAACATATATTCAGTGGCAGTGATTTTAATATGAACATTCATCTTAATTCTTTCTGTACAAATACTTCTTAGTTATGTTGGGCTGATTGTGTAACAGTGCCATAGTACCAGTTAACTTATTCTCACAAAATACTGACTGAAAAACAACACACTGTATGTGAAGTAGACCTAAAACCTGAACACATGCATATGCTCCATAAAATACACAACGTGTGTGTGGTATTATATATGTTAACATTTTCATTAGAACAGGGAAAAAAACCAGCTGCATAAAGCAGATGATGTAGATTTAACCTGTGCGGTCAATCCAAGCAAAAACCCTTAAGAGCCTTTAAAAACAAACAAAAAATGCACTGTAGCATAGACAAATAATGCCTTTGTCATCCACTTATGTCCACTGCTTTGTGTGTCTGCTTGGGTTGCAGGGCTGATGTGGACGCCTATAATACTACTTGTCAATCCTCACATAAAGAAACCTAGAAACAGTCTCCAATGTTTTCTGGGAACGGCGAGATCAGATGACAGAACTGAGAGAGATACCACTACAAAGAGCACCATTGACAATCACTAACACATTACACAGACCGCAACTAAAACCAAAAACAGACCCAGTGTCCGTGTGCTTTTTGAGCTGCATTCATAGATTCATGCAAAACATGTCAAAACACAATATCTGTAAGGAATGATTTACTCTAAGTACTGAATACATACCTCCCTGGTTCATTTGGGGTCATTTGGGGTCATATGTTCTGGTCAATCATATATAATAAGCTACAGTTTAAAGCCCCTATTATAAATACTTCAAATGTAACAAATTACATTACGAGGATGCACGGGACATCGAGATAATTAAACGTAATGATGCAGTCATAAAGCCACTATATTAAGATGTAATAATCTAAATATTAGCATGATAACAAAACACACAACCAGATAAAGAGTACAGAAGCGAGGGAGAAAAACATGATTTGGTTTGACTGAAATATATATATGGCACACCTTCTCTTAATCGCGGGATTAACAAGGCAGGACTGAAAGCATTAAAAACAAAAGTAGTAAACAAATGTGGGACGTAAAAACAGAAGTTTATATGAGATCAGAAAAATGCAAAAATAGGCCATATTACACACGTAGATTATTCAGCCATGTCTGTTTTTAAATAGATAATTATCTCGTCTCCACTGTACGTGACAGGTGTTTAAATGAGCCAGTTTGTCCCTTAAGTGCACTGGCCATGAAGAAAGTAAAAAACATAAAATAAAAAAGTCCCAAAACCATAACAGGAAAATATGTTTTTGCATCATCATGGTAACATAAAAGGATATGTTGCAATGAGCTGGCATATTCTTATTTATACTATTTTAAGTCCTTGTATTTAATCACTAACCAGGTGATGTAATTCTCTGTACTTTGGTCTTAGGCTGAAGATTGTTACTGGGCTGGACTATCTTATATCACACAAATAAACAACAATGCTCAATAAATTACCAAAAATAGCCCCATATGACCTACTGAAATAATCTCAACCAATGTCAAGCAGTTTGAAAAAAAATATGAAACCCAGCATTTCTACATGTTAAAGTTTAGCAAGCTTCTATGCCAGTAATAGGATACTTAAGTTTTCTAGTGATGAGTATTACAGAGACATCTGCTGGCGATACATTATCTATAGTTAGTAAAAGAGTGCCTTGTTGTTCTATATCAGAGAGACATCCCCAATTTTCTGCCCCAGAGACGATAACCTCATTAGGGACAGAGAGCATTAGCAGGTCAGCCACTGACTCTCTGGGACAAAGCTTGTGCTGGAAACTGGAATGGGACCCCTTGATGAGGCCCCACTGGCACAGCGAACAAAACAGACATGGAAGCACCAGCTACAGATCTATGGGCATGTTATAGTCAAAGACTATGAGATTCATGAGCAAAACATTTAGCCGTGACACACGTGACAATAAAATGAACAAAACAGGCTATTTTGTCTCACCTTCCATCCTCAGTTACATAAATCTGGTTTCCCTGAGGTAGGGTTAACTGTAAATCCACAGTGGGCCTCAGGATGTTCTCCTTGGCATCCATGCCTGATGTCCCTCCCCCATCAGGTGTAGTGTTTCTGAAGATGTGGCGTGGGGCAGGTTGAGGGGCCGGTGGTGGAGGTGGAGCATGGGCCTTCATCCTCCTTCTTGGTGATAACAGTTGGAAAGACACACAAGTAGGAATTTTATTTCATTTCTAGGTGCAGCATTTTAAAAATTTCTTAGTGACATTTATGAATTCTTATGCAAACAAATCATATAGGGTAAATACTTCTGTTTCCTCTGAGTCATTACTGTTTTTAACATCACAGCCTATGAATACAATCCACCGCTACCACATCAGCTGGAATACTGAAGGTGACTTTCTATCTTTCTGTTTTTGATTGCGACAGAGCCTTCTCATCATTACGATTGCATAACAAACTACAGATATTCTAATATGATCATTCTGGTTATCAAGATCATCGGCCCTTTTGCACCTGTTTCCACAACAAGATCCATGAATCTTCTAACCACTCCCTCTTCAATATCACTCCTACAGACCTTTTATCACATATTTCTTAAAAATAACTGAAGTGCAACATAATCAATGCCTGCTTTCAAACAGCATGCCAAAGGCAAATTAACATCCCTGCTTTAACACAAACGATGCCCCTCGTCCATGTTTATTCCACCCCTGAGGAGATTACATAAACACGGCCGAACCTATCAACAGTGTTATTAACAGTAATACAAAATATAAAAGTGTGGCAGTGTTATGTTTTTTGCGACAGCAACTGAAACCAGAAAATTCGGAATTTTTTTTTCTGAATTCAATTCACAGAAACATAGGAGGTCATAAAGTAACGAATCAGCTGAGGTGCAGGCAGTAAGTCACCGAATGTGTTGAAAATACTTTTAATGAAAACCACAAAAAAAAAACCAAAACAGACAAAGATGCAAACCAAACTCAAAGCACGCAGCTCCTTCGTGAGCCATGTGACAGATGTCAATGACAAGCTGCTTCTTGTGTGTTTGACCTCGGCTCAACATAAAGTGTACTTACCCTGATGGAGACGGCTGATTAGACAGTAACAGTTCAGTTCTGTCAGGAATGGCGAACTCCGTGTAACTAAGCACACACTCACTTTCTCAACAACCTTGGATAACAACAAAAGAAAAACATCCCACTCACATCAAAAACAGTCCTTGTGCTGATTAAGTGTTCCGAACGTGTTATATATCAGATTGTTTTTAACTCTCGTTCCAAGGATTGGGCACACCCTCTAGGGAATGCGTGTGTGTATTTAACTGTAGGCTCCAAAGTTGTACAATCCTGATTCTTAAGGTACCCTGCCCAGTGCAAAGGCAGCAAAATGAAGGACGTCTGAACACAGCACAGCGAGCGGACTCTAACCTGGCTAAAGTTAACCATTAACAGCTACGTCACATATCAACTAACTCCCACCCAAAGGACTCATAGAGTCATTGACTTATTACTCAATGCAGTGAGCATGTTTCACAGGAATGACAAACAACACCTATGGGTTTGGCATCACTGATCATCACCAAGTTTTGAGTCGAATCGCAGTGCAGATCATTTTTAATTATTGACTGCAAAATGACTAAACATGCACTTAAAATCACATGGTTTATTTACTGCAGAGAAAGAGCGGACTCACAGACCTGTAACTGTGAGAGACTTTTTGCATATTCCCCGAGTCTGAGTCTTTCAAGGTAAACAGCACTGGGCTCTGTGGAACTGTGGGACTGGGCCCTGGCCAGGCTTAACATAGTCAGCTAGTATCCTCCTCTCTCTTTTGCTTGCTGTTTGTCTCACCGTAACATTTCACTCTCCCTCTCCCTCTCTCAAACATGTACAAAGAGTCTTTTAGGAGAAGCCTAGTCTCCCACAGAGTTAGAATGAGCGTAAACAGAGAGAAAGAGTGGGAAAGTAAACGAGAACCAAGGAACGAAAAGCAAAAGGAAACCCTGCTCTGGCACAGGGGGGCAGTAAGTGCTGCTAGAGGGACTAAGTTACAATGCTCACACACATACACACCTGCGCACCCAGAAAAGGTTACTAATGGACCTTCAGACGCTGTTAGTTCCTTTTACTTGACAAAACAGCATTAACAAGGTTAGATTTCTTTTGCTGGCCTCTATTAAATTCTTTAAACTTCACTGTCTACAATACTTTCTGCATAGGAGTAAACATAATGTTCTCCTCCTTATAATAGAAGTCTATAACAATGTATTTATATATAAATAGAATATTGGTTGATACAGCAATATCACAAGTTTTTAACTCTCTAAAAGTCTTTATGGACATTCATCCCAAAATTTCAGCATCAGCTGGGCTCTGGTCTGTGGTGTGTGTGAAACTAGAACATATGGGCAACTATAAAAAAATGATCAGATGATTACACAAAAAAATATTTAGCAAAGAAAATAAACATGCTCTTGCACCATCTACAGAATACATATTTTTATTGCATTTTTAATCTGTTGCCTGGAACCTGTCACATAGTGTAATTTCACTGAAGAGCGGGCACCTGTGAAGTGAAGGCCAAGACGCTGCCAATCAGTCATCTGCTCTTCTGTCTGCGTGCTAGTCTCTTTAACAGATTAGCCTCAGTGTCTGGAAGTTTCTTTGTTTACACTTACAGTTAGGCCTGTCGCGATAAACAATAAATCAATTAATCGTACGATAACTTAAAATGAGGTAGACAATTTTTATTTATCG